>JAOEGS010018446.1:0-16778 GCA_025447755.1 Corythornis vintsioides | reverse complement strand
GGGGAGCGCGGGGAGGGGAGAGGGGGAGGGGGGGGCCGGGCGGCGGGGCGGGGCGGGGGTGGCGGGGAAGGGAGGGGAAGGGAGGGGGGGAGGACCCCGGGGCCGCGGCGCGCCGGGGGCTGCCGGCTGCTCCCAGCGCCCGGCGGCTCCGCAGGAAGCGGCGCAGGCCCGGCCCCGGCGGAGGAGGGGCCGCGTCGCCCCCGCCCCGCCACCGGCACCGGCACCGCCCCGCACTCGCACCCGCACCGCGCCGGCACCGCACCCGCCCGGCACCCGCAACCCCTCCCCCCAGATCCCGCACCGACGCCCGCAGCCGCAGCCGCCCCCCGGGCACAGCCTGGTCCTTGGTTGCCGGTGCACTGGACAGCCCCCGGTCTCGGTGCTAGTCCCGATTCTGTGCAGTCCAGTTTGCTTCTGGGCATTCCCCTGGCCCTGGTCCGGATCCCAGGCATCCCCTGCTCCCGAGCATTCCCCGTTCCTGCTCCTGGACATTCCCTGTTCTTGACTCCAGCACCAGTCAGGACACCTCCCCACTGCTCTGGGCACCCCAGCACCAGCTCAGCACTTGTCCTGGATCCTGGTCCTGCTTCAGCTCCTGGGCATCCCCCACTCCTGAGCATCCCCTGCTCCTGCTCCTGGACATCCCCTGGTCCTGACCTAGCACCAGCCCTCGATGCCTTCCTCGTCCCATTCTCAGTCCAGGGCACTTTCCCGGACCCAGCCCTTGTCCTGTTCATCCCCTCAATTCTGGGCATCCCTGTGCTGGTCCCAGTCCCAGCTCTGGACACCTCCCACTTGGCCCAATCCTGCTCTGGGCACTCCAGCACCAACTTTGTACATTTGTCCTGGATCCAGCCCCAGTCCTGTTCCCAGTTCCAGCTCTGGCACAGTGCATCCCACTCATGTGCATATCCACCACTGCCCACCCTGGCACCGACACAGGTGCCTCACAGGGTGCAAGTGAGGCAGACAGGGTCAGATCTGGGGGCCCGGGACACTGAGGTTCCGTGCCCATCCCAGCAGCACAAGTAGGACACTGCACTGGAGAACCCCCGGAGGTGGCCACAACATCCCCAGCATGGGGAACTTTGGGTTGATGGGCAGACTGGGGACCATTTGAGGTCTGTTACCTGCTCTGGCATCCTACAAGCCCATGATGCAGTGGGAGACACCCTGGTATCACTCTGGGGCCCCCACGGGCATGCGTGGAGCTCAGTCCCCTGCAGCATGGCCACCCCAAGTTGGCCCCTGCCCCCCAGCACCATGGGCCAGGCTGTAGGGCCCGTGCTGCGAGTGACCTCACTGCTGTTAGCTGAGGAGACGGCTCATGACGTCATGGGGCAGCGGGGGAGATGGAGGATGATGTCTGAGCACCGGAGCAGGGGGGAGATGTGACCACTGCAGCCTTCGTCGCTGCTGAGCGGAGAATCCTAACGCGGGGGGTTCACCCTCTGGCAGGGTGGGGGGCAGCGGGGTGGAGGCCGGGAGCGTGGCGCCGGCGGGAGGTCAGGGCAGCTGACAGAGGCCCAACCTCGCATTGTTCTCGGGCAGCAGCCGGAAAATGCGACTCCCGCCCCGGAGAAACGCAGGCGGAAAAGGAAACTGGGCCGGGGGCCTGCGCCGGCTGCTCTCGGGGTGGGTCGGGGGCTCGGAAGACCTTGCGTGGCCCCTGCACAGTCCCTGCCTTCGCCCCTGCCTCACCATGTGCCTGGGCCCGCTGGCCCATGGGGGAACTGGGGTCAGGCAGGAGGAGGCAAATCTGTCTGGGGGGTGGTGGAGGTTTAGAAGGGGGGGGAGGCGAGTGAGAGGGGGGTGCCCCTTTGCAACCACCCCCTGTGGGGGCCACAGCGATGGGCTGAGCGGTGCGGGGAGGGGGAGGAGACGGGAGAGGAAGATGAGGAGAAAGGGGGCGATGCCGGGAAAGGCGACTACAAGTCCCATGAGGCCGGGCGGTTGCGGGGAGGGAGGTGGGGGCGCGGGGGAAGCACCGTGCGGGAGGTGCCGGGGCCGCCCCGCCCCGCGTCTCCCCCCGGTCTCCTCGCCCGGCCCCGCTCCGCCCCGCGCCGCGCCCGCCGCGCCGCTCTGCTCCAGCATGCACGGAGGATGCTCGCGTCTTGCTCAGGCAGGAAGGGGCCGGAGGGCAGGTACCCGCTGCACTACCTCGTCTGGCACAACCGAGCCCGTGACCTGGACCGGGAGCTCAGCGCCAAGCAGGTGGGGTGGCGGGCAAGGCGGGGTGCGTAGGGGGGGGGCACGGCCCGGTTCGGCTCGGGCTGATGCAATGCTGCCGGGCTGCAGCCGGGCTCCTGCTCGGGGAGGGAATGAGGATGAGGATGGAGATGAGGATGAGGAGGAGGAGGAGGGGGGATGAGGGTGGGGCGGGATCCCTCCCGGGATCCCTCCCGCTGTTGTCACGGCTCTGTTCCCCTGCACACCGGGACTGCGCCAGGTGCCCCCGGGGCTGGCACGGAGCGGTGGGTACCACCCTCGGGTCCCCCGCATCCCACTGGAGCGGGCAGCCCCCAGTATCCTTCCCCACGTGCCCCTGGCTCCCTGATAGGTCTCTGAGGACCCCAGCACCCCGACCCACACCCTGCTTCTCGGGAAGATTCCAGCCCCACTGGGTGTGCAGCCTCCAGCTCCCCACCCTCAGGCTGAGCCCCTCTCGAAGGGGGACGGCACGGGGCCTTGATGCTTTTGAGGCACAGCCCCTCAACCTCAGGAAGGCAGGCAGGTTCTTCTCAGGGTGGGGGGACCCACTGTGTCTCCGAGCGTGGGAACCCCCCATCCCAGCCGGTCGGGTATGAAGCGGGGCCGCGGGCGCGACCCAGACGGGTTCCCAGCCTCCCTCTCCCCCGTTAGCGTTGCCATTCAGGTAATTAAAACCCAACCCTGAAGACGCAGGAAACCGCAGGCGCTGGAGGAAGGCCGGTGGCGAGGTTGTGCTGAGCATCCCTGCTCGCTCGGCCCAGCTCCCGGCACGCCGAGGTGCTGAGGGCCGCGCCGAATGGACCCCCCCCCTCCCCCGATGCACGGAACGGGGGGCTGCGCGCCGCGATGCTCTCGCCGGGATGCAGGCGATGGCTCCCGCCACACCCGCCTCCATTGTGGGGCCGGCCGGGGGGCTGCGCCAGCATCTCCTCAGCCCCCCACCCCATCGCCAGCCCGTTTAATTTCCCTGGTAATTTGGGGTCATTTTTCCCAGGAGCCCAGCGCGGCAGAGATCAAAGCTGGGTGCAGGCAGTGACGGCTCGGTGGGTGTGGGGAGATGCAGGGGCTGAGAGGGGGGGATCTGGCTCTGTTTGCCTGCAGAGAGGATTTCTAACCCACCTCCCCCAAAGCCCGGCTCGGGGAGGGGCTCTGCCATGGCCCCCACTGGGACCCCGCTGCCCCTGCTGCCATTTCCATGCTGAGAGCAAAGCTGGCCCTGTGTGCACCCCTGGGGTGGGGGTCTGGGGGAAGGAGGTGGGGGTCAGGCTGAGCCCCCTGCCTCTGTCCAGGACATGCAGGGACATTGCTCAGCCCTTTTCCTTGCCAGAGCATCCCCTGGGTAAAGGGGTTGAGGCTGGTGCTGCGTGATGCTGGGGGCCGGGTGTCACCCTGCCTGGGGTCTCTGCCCTTATGCCACCCCAGGGACCTGGGGTAGGGGGGGCACTGGCTCACACATGAGGCTGGGAGGTGCTGGGGAAACTGGCAGCATTGTTATCTCTGTGTCCCCTTAAGGGCCCTGTGTAGGTCACCTCTGAATTATCACCATGAGCTCCAATCCACGCTTGACTCCACCTGGGAAGCAAGGGCCCCAGGACAGGGACAGCATGAGGCCATAGCGGGCAGTGACACCGAGCCTACTGTGCCAGGATACCCCACACTGCAGGATACTGGCACACATGGCAGGGACCTGGGGCTACACAAGGACAGCAGCGCTCAGCACCACCTCCCTGTGCTGACCCTGTGCCCTGCTGCCACCCAGGAGCAAGTCCTGATGTCCCCACCCCGGGGACAACCCCAGCAGAGATGCGTTGTGCCACGTGCCCAGCTGGCACAGTAGGAGTGGCTGAGCTGCGGTCCTGCACCGCTGCCACCCCAAAGCCATGCCCGTCCCTGTGCCCATTCCCAATAGCTGTCATGGTCCCAGGACGGGCAGCGCTTGGAGGTCTGTGACAAGGCCCCTGAGCTGGAGTCATCCCAGTGCCAAGGCCTGGGACTGAGCTTTTGCTGACAAAATCTGGGTCACGCCGTGTCCCCCAGGATTGGCTCTGGCGCTGCGTCCCCAGAGCGGGGACCCTTGTCCTGCCTGATGCTGGGGCAGAGCTGTGGCTGGGGAGCCCCACTGAGCCTGCAGCACCCGTCCCCCAGCTGGGGGGTGATTGCTTTAATTAGAGTCATTTCATTAGCGCAATTAAGAAGCAGCAGTCGCCTGGAGAGCATTAGAGCAGCAGCTCCCGGGAACCTGCAGGGTAGGGGGGAGGGAGCTGTCAGTTTCTCTGTCAGTTTGGGCATTCAGGGGGGTCCACCTGCCTGAAGAGCCCCTGGGGATGAGGGACATGGTGATGCCCACATCCCTGGGGCAGAGGGATTGCAGGACATGCCCAAGAGCAAGTCAGAGACTTGCTGTAGGTGAGAGCCTGGGCACTGGAGAGCCCACACCCCACCCCTACCCAGTCCCAAACACTGCTGAGGTGCCTGCTCCCAGCTGGCACCTTTGGGTCCTACACCCCAGGTTTGTTCTTTGTCAGCCTCCCCAAAATCTGTGCCTTGATTTGGGGTTCATCTCCTCTGCCTCCTGCCCCAGCAGCATCCAGCTGCCCCTCTCCAGGCACAAGGCTTCTGCCCTGACTGGGTGCTGGGGGGGAAGAAGCTGCTCTGCCCGCCACACCCCCCCACCATTCCATCAGTCTGCAAGCCGTGTCCCCAGCCCTGGGCATGGGTGTGGTGCTGCACCCTGTATGGGGAGCAGCGCCCGTGGGTGTTCGGGGTGCCCACCACCGCTGCCAGCGGGCGAGGGATTCCTCGGGGCTGGCTGGGTGCCAGGCTCCAGGCTTGGCACAAACAATCGCAGCCCCAACGTGCGGCTCCCCAGGGCCTGGGGATCCTCCAAGCAGCCGCTCCGCTCACGCAGCCACCCACACCCCCGGCTCAGGCAGGGGAACACGTGCGCCCGCCGCAGCCCACGTCGCCCGCCGGGCCCTGGCAGAGGGGGGGCTGCCGGCAGCTGCTGCCTGGCAACTGGGCAGCAGCCCCCCCTTCCCCCCCTTCCTTCCACCTCCAAATACCAGAAGTGGGTTTTTTTCCCAAGCTTGCAGCTGCATCAAGCTGGGTAGAGCTCCATGGTGCATCTGTGCCCCCCCAGTGCTGTACTGTGCCCTGCTCCACACCCATGCGGTGGGTGCAGCGTAGCCTGACCGTGCCAAGTCATACTGGGTGCTGGCAGTCACCACCACACTCTTTCCATCCTCCCTACAGGTCTGGCAGTGGTTGTGGGGAGCAGGGAGAGTCCTTTGGAGTAGCTCAGGGATGGGGTTGCTCTCTGAGATATCAACTTGGCTGCTTTTCCTGGTTGGGAATTTTACATCTGTGGGAGGGCACTGAGGGGCAAATCCCAGCCACCCCATTGACCCCTGAGACCCTCTTCCTCCCACCAGGCTGACATCGAGCAACTGGACCCCCGAGGACGCACTCCCCTGCACTTGGCCACCACGCTGGGGCACCTCGAGTGTGCCAGGGTGCTGCTGAAGCATGGTGCTGATGTGGGCAAGGAGAACCGCAGCGGCTGGACGGGTGAGTGAGGGGGGGCTCACTGCCCCACTCCTCTGTCAGGCTACTTGGGCAGGGGCATGGGCACAGGCAGGAGGAGGTGCAGAGGCATGGGCAGGGGCATGCTCAGCCTGGTGCTGCAGCTCCCGAAGGGGCACCTCACGTGGTGGCACATGCTCATAGCTCCTGTGCAGCTCTTCCATGCTGTGCCATGCCATGCCACCCTGTGCCGTGCCATACACCTGGGAACTGTCCCTCTCTGCCCTGCAGTCCTGCAGGAGGCAGTGAGCACCCGAGACCTGGAGCTGGTGCAGCTGGTCTTGCGCTACCGTGACTACCAGCGAGCCATCAAGCGCCTGGCTGGGATCCCCATCCTGCTGGAGAAGCTGCGCAAGGTACCCCCCTTCAGTGGGAGCCCCTGGGCCGGGGTGGGGAGGGTGCTGGCCCTGGGCTTCTCCAGACCCCACTGTGCTCTCCGCAGGCTCAGGACTTCTATGTGGAGATGAAGTGGGAGTTCACCAGCTGGGGTAAGCTCGGGGTGGAGTGAGGCTGGGGGTGGAGCAGGAGTTTCCCAGCAGAATCCCACAGCATCCACATTCAGGATGGGAGACACTTGCCTCCCTTCACCCCAAGCTTGCGGACCCCCTCATTCCCCCCCGAGGTGTCAGGTTCCCCAGATGCACTTCCCCAGCCCTCTCAGGGATGCAGGGCGGCCCCATCCCCAGCTGGGCTCTATCACCATCAATCCCCAGTGCCACTGGTGTCCAAGATCTGCCCCAGCGACACCTACAAGGTGTGGAAGAGCGGCCAGAACCTGCGGGTGGACACCACGCTGCTGGGCTTCGACCACATGACCTGGCAGCGGGGCAACCGCAGCTTCGTCTTTCGGGGACAAGGTGAGCCAGCAGAACCCCTTGGTGCTGCAGCAGGGCCAGGTGACATGCTGGAGACTGTGGTTGTCCCCCTCTGACCCTACTTCCCGGCAGACACCAGTGCGGTGGTGATGGAGATCGACCACGACCGGCGGGTGGTCTACTCGGAGACGCTGGCCCTGGCCAGCCATGACCAGGAGGTGCTGCTGGCTGCTGTGCAGCCCACCGAGGAGCAGGTGATGGGGCGACTGACGGCCCCCGTCGTCACCACCCAGCTCGACACCAAGAACATTGCCTTTGAGAGGTGGGCCGGGGGTGGCACTGAGCTCCCCAGCTGGGGCTGTGCAGCCCCCCAGGGTGCTCACACCCTGGGTTGTCCAAGCGAGTCCATCCATCGCTCACAGTGCCCTGTGTCACCCCAGGAACAAGTCTGGTATCCTGGGCTGGAGGAGCGAGAAGACGGAAATGGTGAATGGGTACGAGGCCAAGGTGAGGGGCAGAGGGTTGAGCCGCCTGGAGTGTATGGCTGGTTGTGGGTGGGGGGGGTTATCCACCTCTGCCATCCCCCCCTCCTTGGCCAGGTCTACGGCGCGTCCAACGTGGAGCTGATCACGCGGACACGGACCGAGCACCTCTCGGACCAGCACAAGGGCAAGAGCAAAGGTGACACCGGCGTTGGCTGGGTGGGCAGGGCGCTGCTGCCAGCTCCGGCCCTCACCCTTCCTCTCCCTCAGGCAGTAAGACCCCCCTGCAATCCTTCCTGGGCATCGCTGAGCAGCACGTGGGGCCCAACAACGGGGTGAGTGTCCTAGGGGTGTGGGGAGGCTGCCCCGCAGTCGGAACTGCTCCTTACCCCCCGGGCTGCCCTGCAGACGCTGATCACGCAGACACTGAGCCATGCCAACCCCACTGCCATCACCCCCGAGGAGTACTTCAACCCCAACTTCGAGCTGGGCAACCGCGACATGGGGCGGCCCATGGAGCTCACCACCAAGACACAGAAGTGAGGAAGGGCGGGGGGAGGAACAGACTGGGGATCCCCTCCTGTCTCCCCCCACACTGCAGACCCCCCAGTGGGGGTGCAGATGGAAGTCCCCAGCCCGGCACCTCTCCCCGGCAGGTTCAAGGCGAAGCTGTGGCTGTGTGAGGACCACCCGCTGTCCCTCTGCGAGCAGGTTGCCCCCATCATTGACCTCATGGCAATAAGCAACGCGCTGTTCGCCAAGCTGCGGGACTTCATCACCCTGCGCCTCCCGCCCGGCTTCCCCGTCAAGATCGGTACGGGGCGGGGAGGGTCTTTGCTGCCCACGCTGGGGGCACAGCCAGCTTCCCTCCCTGCTTTTTTTTTTTTTTTTTTTTTTTTTCTCCTGTCCCCTCCAGAAATCCCCATCTTCCACATCCTCAACGCCCGCATCACCTTTGGGAACCTCAACGGGTGTGATGAGCCCGTCAGCTCCCTGCGGCACAGCCCCAGCAGCGAGGCACCGTCGCCCAGCAGCGACTCCTCCAGTGTCAGCAGCTCCAGCTCGCTGAGTACGCGGGGTTGGGGGGGGTGGGGATGGGACGGCTGGTGGGGTGGGACGCAGCGGGGTGCCCAGCCATGCTGGCGCCTGTTTGACCCGCAGCCTCGTGCCGGGCGTGCGAGATGGACCCGGCCCTGTTCGAGGTGCCGCGGGGGTACAGCGTGGTGGGCACCCACCAGGATGCCCTGCGGGAGGATGAGGATGACCTGCTGCAGTTTGCCATCCAGCAGAGCCTGCTGGAAGCGGGCAGTGAGTACGACCAGGTGGGCACTGCCACCCCACTCTCCCTCCTCCTGTCCCTGTCACACCTTGGCTGGGTGACCCCTGCTGCCCGCCCTGTCCTGATTCTGCTCCGGGATGCTCACCCCACCTTTCCCCATCCCTGCATCCCGGGATGGTGGGGCAGAGCTCATGCAGGGAGGGCCAGGTTCTGAGGTGCTGGGGGAAGCTGCCACCCTTCGAGCACCCTTCTGACCCCGGGCACAGGTCACCATTTGGGAAGCACTGACCAACAGCAAGCCGGGCACCCACCCCATGTCACACGAGGGCCGCCGAGGAGACAGGTTGGTAAGGTCTGGCCAGGCCCCCGCCCCGGGGTGGGGGAGCGGGAACGGGTGCCAGTCCCGCGGGGGACCCCTGCTGAGACCCCCTAACACCCCCCCCCAGGACTCCCCAACACACGGCATCCCCCCGTCCCCCTGTCACCCCAGCCCCGGGGGGGGGCGGTGGGGGGCCCAGCGCCCTGTTCCCCAGCTACGCGGAGCAGCTGCGCTTGGCCATGGCGCTGTCGGCGCGGGAGCAGGAGGAGGCCGAGCGCCGGACGCGCCAGGAGGAAGAGGAGCTGCAGCGGATCCTGCAGCTCTCGCTGACGGAGAAGTGACCCCGAGGCCCTCCTGAGAGCCCCCCCAACCCAACCCTGACTGGGGTTGGGGATGTGGCCAGGGCCATGCATGGGGGCATGGAGGGGAGCAGAGCCAGCCCGAGCACTGCAGAGGGCAAATGGGAAAAGGGGGTGCAGGCAGCATTGGGGAGATTGTCCCCATAGCTGTGGTGGTACTGGGGTTGGGGGGGGGGGGAAGGGCAACTCACAGCAGGGCAGGGTGGGGGTGGGTGACAGCCCTGCAGCTGGGGTGGCAGGGACGAGGGGGAACAACCCTATGGACTGTACCCCACCTCTGGGACAACCCTGGCTCCCCCATGGGGTGCTGCTCAGCTCCTCACCCCAGGAAGGTGGTGGGGGGCACATCCTACCCCAACTGGGTGGGGCTGCCGGTTGTTTGGGGTCCCGGGGTGCCCCCAGAGCTAGGGGGGCTCTGCCCACCCTCTTCATCCCCCCTGCCCAGGCGCTATCAAGTGCACTTACCCGGGAGCTGCTCTGCCTGCCAACAGGGTGGGGGGGCTCAGCCCCATTGCACCCCACAGCCAGCTTGGGGCTGCACAGCCACCTCCCCACACCCCCAGCGCAGGGGGGTCCACTGGGGCAGCCGAGGGGGTGTCTGAAAAAGGCCCATTGGTGTCACAAACACCTTCCCCCCATAAACCCCTGCTTGCACCCTCCCTGCCTGGCTCGGATGCCACCCCCTTGGCAGCGCTGCACCCCCTCGTCCCGGGCACTGACCCCGAGAGAAACCTTACGTCAAATGGTGCTAACCCCGGGCTGCTCCTCCTCTGCACACAGGGGGGCCGGGGGCTGCGGGGGGGGGACACACACACGGGGGGCCGGGCTCACTCCCCTGGGACTTTTCGTAGCTGGTGCCCCCCACCATGCACCCCCACAAGCGACATCTGGGCCAGGGCCGGGGGAGCCCGAGCAGCTCCGCCCACGGCCAACACCAATAAATGCTCTTTAATGTTTGTCTCTCCCGTCCTCTCTCTGCCCGTGCCGGGGCCAGGGGGGCAGTGGGGTGCGGGCAGTGACCCCCTCCCCGCCCCAGCCTGGAGGCCCCTGCACCCACCATGTGGCCACAGGCGGCTGAGCCCTTTATTAAAGGGGGACCCCGGAGCAAATTGCTGGTTGGGGGCACCCACCAAGGAGGGTGATGATGCAGGAGGGAGGTGAGTGGGGCTCTGGGGAGGGGGATGTAGCACCGCACCCAAGTGTATCCTGGCCGGGGGGTGCTCAGCAGCCCCCTACCCTGAAAGGATGCTGGCGTCCAGCTTGCAGGTCCCCAAGGAGGGATGCTCAGCACCCCCAGCCTGTGGGCACCAAAGCGGCACCCCCCCTGGATGCCGCAGCAGGGAGTCGATGTGCCAGGCCACCCCGGGAGCAGGATGCGACCGATGCCGGCGTGGGGGGAGGGGTCAGGGTTCCATCCCCTCCCTGGTGCTTCAGTTCCTGGGGAAAGAACAGGGCTCTGGGCTCCTCCCCTCTGCAGGGACTCGGCTTTAATCCCCGGGGGATCCGGGACAGTCCTCGCCCTGCCCGTGGTCGTGGCCACCGCGCTAGTCCGTGCCGTTGGTGAACTGGCAGAGTTTGTTCTCCAGATCGGAGATGCGCTTCTCGTGAGCTTGGACCGTCTCCTTCAGGGCACGGATCTCCTCCAGCACCTCCTCCAAGGCTGGCCGCTGCGAGGGGGACACAGGCAGGGTCACCAGGGGGTTTCCAAGGCAGGGGTGGTGGTTTGAGGAACAGCACTGCCACAACACCCCCATCCCCAGGGTACTCACAGAGACGTCAGGGTCGCAGGTGGATTGGCTGCGGCGGGGGCCTGGCGGGGGCTTGCTGTCCAGAATGTTCTTCTTGACCACCTTCAGCTCCCGGTTCTTGATGGGCACGTAGCCGTCCCGCAGCGAGATGAGGATGGGATCTGCATCCTTCCCCGACAGCCACTCGTCTGCCTCCAGGGCTGGCTCGGGGCCCGGCGTGTCAGGGTACAGGTCATCTTGGAAGAGGTCTGACTGCAGGGGTGAGGAAGACCATGATGAGATGAGTTGTGTGTGTGTGTGTCCCCTGGCCTCAAAACCCCCTCCATCTCTCCTGGAAGCGCTGTGGGCTCACCTTGCGTGGCACCGTCATGACGATGGGCTCACACTTGCGTTCATGCAGCTTGAAGAACCTGTGTGGGGCAGAGGGGGTCAGGCTTTGCCCACCCACTACCCTGACCCCCCCTGCATGGCACACCCCAGTCCTCCCCTCCCACACTCTCACCTGGCAATCTCGCACTTGCTGACATCCAGCCCACGCTTGGGCATGAAGCCCATGCCCCGCTGGGGCTCCTTGCTGCTGTAGGTGTTCAGGTAGTGCACATAGGGTGCCTCATCCGTGATCTCGAAGTACCGGATGCTGCTGTCACCCTGGGGGGGTGGGGATGGGTGTCAGCCAGCTCTGGCAGCCCCAGGGACAGAGGGTAGCACAGGGTGGGGTGTGGGTACCTTCCCGCAGAGGTAGACGATGCTGGAGTCGGCGTCATAGAAGGGCAGTAGGACCCCGTTGCTCGTGTCCATCTCCTGCAGCGCGATGGGCTCGTCAAAGTTTTTCTGTGGGGCCGGAGCAATGTGTGGGAGGGGTGTGAGTGGCGGCCCCAAGACCCCCACTCTGGTTAGTCACACACGTTAGCCACGGCACACTCTGGGGACAGAGCTTGTCCCCTCCTCACTGGGTACACAACCCTCCAGGCAGGCAGCTTGGCATGCCTCCGCCCCAGCACCCCTGCCCCACTCCTGCTTACCTGCATGACTGGGTGCACCCCAGCCTGGCTTGCCCCCTCCCACCAGTGCTCCCTGCACCCCTAGCTCCCTCCCCATGCCCAGCACAGCACGGCACACTTGGGAACTTGGTATCTTTGGAGGGACAGGGAGAGGATGCATCAGGGTCCCCATCTCAGGGCTGAGGGGGAGGCAGAGGGTCGAAAGGGGCCAAGTTCCCAGGGCAGCACTCCATGCGGCCTCGTTACCGGGTCCCACAAGCCCAGCTCCCGCTGGCTCATTCTGGTAAAGCCTGTGGTAAAGATGTGTCCTTCCCGCGTGAAGATGGCACGCACGGGCCTCAGCCCTTCGTGGGGGGCAAACCTCTCCTGGGGAGAGGGGGAGAGAGTCAGCATGGAGCATGGGATGAGGGGGCAGTGTGGAGAGGGGTCCGGATTTGTCCCCCAAAACAGCTGCTGAGTTCTGCTCCTGGGAAGTGCATGAGGATCCTGGGGTACACGCGCTGCTGGAGAACACCCCTGGCACCCAGCTCATCCCTGGCACTCGGCACATCCCTGGCACCCGGTGCATCCCCGGCTCGGTTGAGCTCTGCTGGGTCCCCGGGGCGGCGCTGGCCGAGTGGGAGCCGCCGTCTCGTACCAGGTCCCAGAGGCCCAGCTGCCGCTCGCTCATCTTGCTGAAGCCGGTGGTGAAGATCTTGCCATCGGCCACGAAGATGGCACGGATGGGGCGGGTGCCGTCGTGCGGTTTGGCTTTCTCCTGCGCCGGCCGTTAGCGGGTTAAAACCAAACACAGAGACGTGCGGGTGCGGGAGGTTAGTAGGGTCAGGCGGGCATGGGAGGGGGATCCCGTGGGGGATGGCAGGAGGGGACACGGTGGGGGACACTCACCGCCACAACCTGCTGCTTGCGGGGGTCGATGACGCGGACTTTCTTGTCCTTGCAGGTGGTGACGAGGAGGCTGCCGTTGCGGTTCCAGCCCACGTTGTAGATGAGGTCGGTGTGCATGTCGTCCAGCACCAGCAGCATCTCCCCCGTGCCCACGTTCCAGAGGATCACCAGGTTGTCACAGCCTGCGGGAGATCCACGGTGGGGGAGACGCTGTCACCCCCACGGATTCCCCTCGATCCCTGGGAAGGTGACCCGGGACCCCCTTACCTGCGCTGAGCAGGACGTTGCGGGCGGTGGGGTGCCACGAGATGATGCTCACCCGCTTGGAGTGGCCCTCCAGCGTCACCACCGGCTCCGTGATGTTGCGCACGGGGACGTAGTCAGGGATCTGCCACACCTGGGGGATGGGGGGGCACAGAGAGTGGGGTGTGGGGTGGCAGGGATCACCCCACGGGGGGAGCGCTAAGCGGCCCAGGGCCTCGCAGCCAATTAACCTCATCATTAATCCCAGCTCAGGCAGCGGGGAGGGTGATGAGGGGACAGCGGCGGCACCTCCACCCTGGGGTGTAGCCCCAGCACTTAGGGTGCTGGTGGGCACAGGGAGGGGACACGGTTGGGGTGCAGCCTGCAGCCCCCCCCCAGCTATTCCTGGGTTGCTGAGTCGCCGGGGCAGGTATATTTAGCACAAAGTGCTGCATCATGGAGCGAGCAGCCACCGCCAGCGGGAACGCATGGCACTGGGGCTAAAAATAGGCCAGTGACACTTCGCAGGCGGCGAAGCCGGGGGAGATGGGGGGGGGGCGGAGAGATGCTCCGTGCCACTCCCTCAGCACCCACCACCCCCCCTAAGCCCAAGGGCTGTCCCCTCACCATGACAGTGGTGTCCTCTGAGGCGCTGGCGATGACGTTGTCGTTGTGGGGGCACCAGTCGATGTCCAGCACGGGCGCTGTGTGCCCCGTCACCAGCGGGTGGTTCTTGTCCACCCGTCCTGTCTGCAATGCCAAGGTGCCAGGGTGAGTCTCCAGCGGTTGCGGGGGAACCTCCCAAGTGCCCCCCAAACGCCAGCGTGACCACCACATGGGGCTGTGGCACAAACAGGGACATGCAGGGGGCACCAGCAGTGGCCAAAGCTTTCACCCAGCTCAAAGGGGGAAACTGAGGCACACAGTGGGAATGGGGCTTGCTTGGCACAAGCCTCATAGGGACACAGAGCAGAACAATGTGCACCAAGAGGGACTGTTTTGTGTCCCCTCTGGTGTCAAGAAAGGGCTGGGGAACCCCTCCCAGCCCCTCTGCCAGGGTGGGCAGAGAAGACCCCCCCTTCACCCCACTAGGATGCTCCCTGGGCATCATGTGCCCCCCAGGGAATTTAGGACTGGTCAGAAAGGAGCTGGGTCACACCCCAGGCTGTCCCCATCCTGAGCCCCCACGTGAGAATGGGGTTGTTGGGACAAAGCTGGGGGGCTCCGGGGCTACAGTAGCCCCCCAAAAGCAGAGCCCAGCTGCACATCCTCCCCAATACACCTTGGTGGGGACACACACACACACGGATCTCAGAAACCTCCCTGCTCACCTTGGCAAGGGGCAGGACGATGAAGGCTCCGCCGCCGCCAGATTCCACGATGATGGCCACAAACTTGGGGTTGACAGCACAAAAGGAGCTGTCACACGTCACCTTGGAGACACGGATGTCCTCATACATCTGGTCAGCCTTCAGCGGCTGCCCAAAGACGTGCCGGAACTTGCTCTGGCGCACCACACGACGGCTCATGGCTGGGGGGCACAGGGTCAGGCCACAACCTCTCCCCGGTACAGCATGGAGGGGTTTTGGTCCCCGTAGGCTTTGTGCTCTGAGAGACTTCCCCCCCTACCCTGGGTGCAGGGGGAAGCCTGGGGACACAGAGATGGTGGAGGATGAGGGTGCAGGATGGTGCCTGACACGGTCTGAGCCTGCAGCAGTGACCAGGGGCAGCCCTGGTGTGTGAGGGAGTGGCTGCTGCAGGTGCTGGGGATGGGCATCCTGCAGGAGGAGCTGCCCCATGGCTGTGCCATGCCCCATGGCTGGCACTGGGCTTGGCATATGAGCAGCTGCAGCAGAGAAGCAGGGCTGAGGGGAGTTGAGGCAAACATGGAGGTACCATGTGCCAGGACAGAGCTTGTCCCCTTGTGTTCCATCCTGCATTGGTGGCCCGATGTCACCTGGCTTAACTCAGCACCCAGGAGTGAAGCTGTAGCTCCAGTGTTGCCCATGTCTACCCAGTGCCACCCATTCTGCACCCCCAAACCACTTGCCAGGTACTGATCCTGGAAGAGTACTGGACCTGGCACAACCACTCAGTCCCACATCCATGCCAGGGTGTGGAGGAGCCCCTCATGCCAACACTGCCCCAGTGGGGTCTCCAACCCTCAGCCACAGCTCAGCACCCTGCCCACAATCACCCATAACCATCGTGAGCCTGCGCTGCTCCTGGGACCTGCCTGGGGGGCACTGGTCCCCTTGGGACCCCAAAACCTCTGGAGCAGGAGCTCTGCAGCACCCATGAGCCTCTGACCACTCCAGAGACTCTGCTGTGCTCTCCCGGGGCCTCAGCCATGGACAAGGTCCATATCCAGTCACCAACCCACAGCCTGAAGGGTTGGGCACTGCTGACCCCAGCCTGTGGGGCTGATGTGGGCAGAGGCAGAGCAGATCTGCTCCTCCGTGTCCCAGACAGTGGCTTCTGGCCAGGGCACGTGCAACACCAAACCAAGCCACATCTGCCTGGTTCCTGAGTGTCTCCAGGGGGCCCCACGGCCCTTTAGCATCGTCCCCTGGCCTGGCAGAGAGCTGCAAGTTGGGGCCAGACACCAATGCGACTCTGAAACCTGCTGCCCAGTGTGTCTGCACGTTGGCACTACTGATGCCACCCCCACAGCACTGGGCAGGTCCCCAGTCCTGGGGAGAAGTAAGTGAGCTCTGTGGGGCTACTTTGCAGCACCCCATTCATTGTCAGTGGGAGCAGAGCTTGGGGCGTAGACATGCAGGGGAGAGGGTGATAGCCTGGCCAGCTGGGCAGAGTGCAGGCAGGGTCCAGGCAGGGCAAGGGGTGCAGGAAAGGTGCAGGTGAGGTGCAGATATGGTGCAGGCAGAGCTAAACAGGGTGCAGGCAGAGTGTGGGGTGCGGGCTGGGCTAGGTGGGGTACAAGCAGAGTTGGGCAGGGTACAGCCGAATGGGGTGCAGGCAGCGTTTGGGCAGAGTCCTATCAGGGTACAGGCAGGGTACAGGCAGGTCTGAATGGGGTTCGGGCAGGGTACAGGCAGGGTGCAGGTGGGGTACAGACAGGGTGCTAGTGGTCTGCAGGCAGGGCTATCAGGGTGCAGGCGGGGTGCGGGCACGGTACAGGCAGGGTGCAGGCGGGGGTGGCATGGGGTGCTAGCAGGGAGCATGCGGGGTGCAGGCGGGGTGCTAGCCGCGTGCGGGCGGGGTCAGGCGGGGTACGGGCGTGGTACAGGCGGGTTGCAGGCAAGGTGCAAGGCAGGATCCGGGCGGGAGAGCCCCGCTCCCCTCTCCCCGGCCCGTGCCATTACGTTGCCACAATTGAATCCGCAGCGGCTGCTCAGGAACGACCAGAGGTCACTTTCCAAATATAGCCATCTCCTGCCGGCCGGGCGGGCGGGCGGGCGAGGGGCCGGGGGGTCCGGAGGACCGCAGCCCAGCTCCCCGTCGCCCCTTCCTTCCCTTCCCTTCCCTTCCCCTCCTTCCCGGTGCCCGCCGCCGGCCCCGGCCCGCCCGCGCCCCGGCTCCCACCTGCGCTCCGCGGCTCCTGCGCGCTGCACGGGCGCTGAGTCCCCGGCTCGGCGCCGCCCGGCTCGGCTCGGTCCGGCCCCGGTCCTCGCTGAGCTGCCCGGCCCGGCTCGGCTCAGCCCGGCCCCCCGCTCCGCTCCCGCCCGGCTGGGCTCGGCACCGCGCAGTGCCGCTGCCGCAGAGAACAGCTGAGCCGAGCCGGGCGGCGGGGCCGGCACAGCCCCCCCGCGGCGGGTACCGGGAGAGGAGGCGGGTGGGGTGGGGGGGGATGAACCGGCCCGGCCCCGCCTGCCCCCGCACCCTGTCCG
>JAOEGS010018445.1:69059-82398 GCA_025447755.1 Corythornis vintsioides | reverse complement strand
AAAATGAAGTCTGATGCTTTTACATGACATTTACATTTATTAGACTTGTATTTGAAAAATGGTCTTTGTATTTTCCATACATTTAAGAAGTTATTAAACTCAGTAAAAAGATGCTCATATGTATATAATACTATAAATAGCATATTTAGATTACTATATCTCATAGTCAGTATCTCATGTTGGAATTGACATCTGGATGATAAGATACATAGAATGACCTTGGCATACTAAGAGGACTTTGAAAGGTGAAGAGTTCATGCACTTCTTCAAAGAGGAACTTCTGAAAAAATTCTTCACAAAAATCTATAATGGGATTATGGACAAATAGACACAAAGCCACATACAGTTTTGAGGTTTTAATTAGAGAAAAAATCATCCGAATATGTACAATTTTACAAATATACAAATTCCTTATTTCCTAAGCTGAGCTCCACACTGTCATAATAAAAAGAACTATAAAGGTGCAAAATACCCTGTCTCATAATAGGTGGCCCCATTTTTATACCTCTACCTCAAAGGACTTCTTCACTGGTTTTCTTTCTGGACTAAATATGTCCACACATGTAGCTACTTTGGAAAATGCCACAAATTTTCATGGTCTTCTTATCCCAAATAACCTTCAAGTGAAGACAAGCCCCAAGGCAAAGATGTGGGGTTTTTTGCCCCCATGAATCACAGTGGAAAATCTTGCTAACCCCATTGGCGAGACTCCTGCTCTCTTCCAGTCTGTCCATCTGCCAATTTAACTGCCAACAGAGAAAGGTTTCCTCATTTTTACCAAATAGTTCTGGGATAAACATCCTGCTTTAGCTACTTCCACAACAAGCTGCTTTCTTGGTGATTTATTGTCAAATCAGGTGTTGAAAATAATTACAGAATTTTTTTTTTTTTTCACTAAGCATGAGTAGTGGTCTAGATATCTTTTAGATCCACTTTGTTTCATCATGAGACTTGATGTGCCACCTATGCAATTTACCCCTGAAATCAAGTCATCTTACTCCAAAACTTGAAAGGGAGGCTGTAACCATGTTTGAACATTTGGTGCTTTATGTTCCCATCTATTTAAAGCTTATTGGAAAAAAAAAAAAAAAAGTAAAAATAAAGGTGCCTCATGATTTCAGCACTTGCAAATCACATGTGACACACCACTGTTATGCAGTTGCAAGATGAATCAAGTCAACTCTTCTGGATGTTGAGCTTTTAGAGGGGTCTGGGTACACAGAAGTATGAAAGAGTGTTTCTCCTGCCTGGCCAGGACATCATTCCTTGCATTCCTGTTCCTATATGTACATGTGTTGCCTCTTAGAGAAAAGATATGAAGGAAAAACTCTGTGCTCTGTGTTGTATCCCTTTGCTTCCCTTTGCATAGTAAGAAACTATGTGGACAGAAGCCCTGTTGTCTCCCAAAATGACAGTATGGGAGAAAGGATGTAATATTTGACCTGAACACAGGTCTAGAGTATTCAAATTCATGTGCTGGCTTAGTTAGCATCTTCTCTGGTGGCGTATGTTCAGCAGATAATGTTAGAAAACTGCCTCTACTACCACTAGACTACTGGGCTTATGAAAGATTGTGTCTTGGTCCTTATCAAAAATATATGCAGCCATCATTGAACCAGGCATGATTGGGTAATTTATAGATCTACACACTCCCTATGGCAAAAAAAAATCTCATTCTGGTATAGATAGGTCTCAGAGGTTGGATCCAATCAAAGCCCACTGATTAAAGCTGAATCCAGACAAAATAAGCTTCAGATGAGGACAGGGCAGTCATGGTGTGTCATTAATAACAGCTGTAAACCCCTGGAACAGCAGAGACTTCCACAATAAAGGTAATTTTTTCATCTGTAAGAGGATGATGTATCTCAGAAGCTGGTCTGAGACTGGCAAATGAATTCCTCCAAAGACTGAGTACTGTCAGAAGCACGTGGTACACTTCACTCATTTTCCCTTAGAATCATAGAATTATAGTGGTTGGAAAAGACCTCTAGGATTATCAAGTCCAACCTTCATCCTAATATCTCTCTAACCCCTAGACCACAGCCTCAAGTGCAACAGCTACTCGTTTTTCAAACATCTTCAAGGATGGTGACTCCACCATCTCTCTGGGCAGTCTGTTCCACTGCCTAACCACTCTCTCAGTAAAAAATTTCTTCCTAATATCCAGTCTAAACCTCCCCTGATGCAACTTAAGGCCATTTCATCTTGTTCTATCATTAGTAAATTGGGCGAAGAGATCAACACCAGTCTCACTACAACCTTCTTTTAGATAGTTGTGGAGAGCAATAAGGTCTCCTCTCAGGCTCCTCCACACTAAAGAACCCCAGTTCCCTCAGTCTCTCTCCATACGTTATGTTCTCCAGACCCCTCACCAGCTTTGTTGCCCTTCTCTGGACCCACTCCAGCACCTCTATGTCCTTCTTGTGCTGTGGTGCCCAAAACTGGACACAGTACTCAAGGTGCAGTCTCACGAATGCCGAGTACAGGGCCACGATCACCTCCCTACTCCTGCTGGTCACACTGTTTCTGATACAGGTAATTGAATGCCATTGGCCTTCTTGGCCACCTGGGCACACTGCTGGCTCATGTTCAGCCAGGTGTCCACCAGCACCCCCACATCCTTTTCCAACAGGCAGCTTTCCAGCCACTGTTCCCCAAGTCTGTAGTGTTGCCTGGGGTTGTTGTGACCAAAGTGCATGACTCAGCACTTGGCCTTGTTAAACCTTATCCTATTGACCTCAATGAACAGCAAGACATACATTTATTTTTCAACCCTAATTCTAAGTTTTAATTCTAGATGCTTGACGAAAATGCTTCTCCATCTGGAGAGAGAGTGCAATAGAAATGTGTGCAAAGCATTATGCATGTTTATTGGTATACTACTGGAAGACAACCCAGGGACTATACCAATGAGGAGAGTTACCTTACCAGTGAAAAAGCCACTGGGATTCATTCCTTTGTTTAGAGAGAATTAAATGGGCTTGCAGTAGGTTGCCTTTGTTGATAGGATTTTCAAGAAAAGGACCTGCCCATACACCCAGAACTGAGTATCACACTCCATCCTAGCGGAAGGCATGGCTTGCATGGCTGCAGAGATAATATTCCAAAACTGTAACTAAAAATACAAAATCTGTCTGAATCTTACAACTTGAAACTCAGTGGTATGAACTTAGGTGTTTCAATTAATTTGGCCTCAATACGCCCAACTACTACCTAATCACAGATTACTTTTGATAGCTAGGCACATGCAAGAGAAGACAAACTACAGTGACCAATATGAGTGCTGCCAGAAAGTCAAAAGGAAGGAAGGCATAGAGGAGTAAAAGAAGGAAGGAGATCAAGGAATATGAAAAGCAGAAGTAATAACGTATTTGATGACAGCATGCTGTACAAATAACATTTGCTTGGACTGTGTATAAAGGACCAACTAAGCTTTTCTCCACCTGTGGTCATGATCTTTCTGCCATCTTTTACTGATGAATGAGCAGTCCCACGTGACTTGTGGGCAAATGTGGAATCCAGAGTACATTTTCTGCCTTGTGAACTGCAGTTTCACAATTTGCTGCAGTCCCTGACCGTGCCAGGAATACCTGCCATGGGCCCTGTACTTCTCCTGCACATACTGCAATGCCTTCAGCTCTGAAAGGCAGGCTGATATGGGTGTGAGAGACCACTGGCATCTCAAATACGCTAACAGAACAAGTCCTTATTTCTAATTGCTACAGCCTTGAGCATGCTCTTCTTGTAGGGATCACTCCAAAACTCAAGTCCTGCCCTTTCTATGGGAACCAAGTTTCTGTGTCCTTGCCTTATCACTGAGACCAGGGTTGTCCTTTCAACTGGATCCTGTGAAGACTTTGATTTCCCCTACTTCTTCCAGAGGCACTTGCAGTACTTTTACAGGATAGGTACTCCAGCTCCCTTCTTCTGATCTTATGTCCAAAAGACTTCACCACCATTTCCTTGTTTCCTCTTGTAGCCTGAAAGGGTATAGATTTCCTTATTTTCCTGTTTTAACATAATTCCTACAGAGGCATAGTTTTTCTTCGGATCTCCTCCTGTTTTTTTCACCTAGTGTCACAAAATTACAGCCTGGAACTCATTGAACAGAGTATCAGTGTTACAAATTTAATAACATTCAAAAAGGTAATGTATAAACATACATAATTTATATGGACATGAATCCCACTCAAAGTTACCAAAGTGAACAGCAAGACAAACAAATGAAGTTCATTTCCAAAACAAAGCCCACACAAACCCTCAGGACGCAACAGACATAACAACTCATGTTGCAGGGTTTAAACTGATCTCTAACTAATGGAGATTAGGATGAGACCTAAAGCAGAGGGCAGATAATCTTGCATCTGCCTAATGCTTAGTTTCTTGCACCTTCCTCCGTCTGTTACATTTCAAAGATAAGATGTTGGACCAAATGGATTTGGTTTTTCATCCCTTCAATGCTATATTGTTTTGAAGCATCGATGTTTTGGTCTCTATTGCTTCCTTTCTGCTTTTTTTTTTTTTTTTGTGGTATTCAAACTCCGTGGCTTCCCTTTGGCTTCCTCCCCCAGCCCTTCCCATCTCCTGTAATCTCCACAGGGGTTTCTATATTAAGTCTGAGTGGCTGGATAGGTCTCAGCCTCCATCTGGGCAGATTAAACTTCATTTATCCTCCTTAACTCAGCGACAACTTCCTCACAAAATTCTCTCCCTGGGTGTGCCCTCTCCCCAGCACTTGGCTACCACTTCAGCCCCTTCCGTTCCAGGGAAACCGGGGGGGGGAAAGATATAATGAACCCAAATGTCAATGCTGATGTTCCCTGGGAAAATAAACAGCCGAGTTGGGTTCCCGCTGGACAGGAGGGAGCCGGAGACATCACACTGCGCAGGGGGAGAGCAGGGATGGGCAGAGGACCCCGATGAGGAAGGGGTGACGCACCGCCACACGGTGCACGTGAGGGTCCCGAACGTCCACCCTGCTGGCAGGGTCGATCTGCCGAGGGCGCAGCGCCAGCACAGGGGTCAGTCGGCAAGGTACGCCCCGGGCCCTCTGTCACGGTCGGGCAAGGGGCGCCCGGCGGGGGAGGTGCCGAGCCGTGCCCAGCGCCGCCACGGCCGCCCCACGGTCGGCGGTAATCCCATCAAAGGGCCAGAGCCAGCCTCCTCACCCCTCCCTTCCTTCGTTTCCCTTCCTTCCCTCCCCGGCTCCCTGCCCGGCACGGGTGCAAGCCCCAACGCTTCTCTCCGCGCTGGTCCCAGTCCCACTCCTAGCCCCGGCTGCCGCTCAGAGGGGTCGCGCGGCGACGCCCCTCGCCTGCGGACACCGTCCCGACAAAACCCGCTCCGGCGGCGGTGGGGACACGCGGCGCACATGGAGGTGTCGGGCCGTTGCCACCGCCGCTGCCTCTGCCTCGCCTTGCTGCTGCTCTTGACTTCGTGCATCGGATGTGCGGCCACGCCGCGCAGGAGCATCCCCCGCCGGCAAGGTAGGGTGGGCGGGGGTGCCGGGGTAGGAGATGCCCTTTCAGCGCCGCGCTTGCACTCAGAAAAGTTTCGCATCCCTTTACATTTGGCATTGCCGCCAGGCGATGGGGAGACTAGCGCGGCCGGAGGGAAGTCATGCGAAAGACACTCGTACATGAGGGGCCCGAGCTCGCAGCGGGGCGACCGAGGTGCCCGGTCGCCGGCCCTTCCCTGCAAGCCCCTGCTTTGTCCTACCACCCGCGGGTGAGAGAGGATGCCCAGGCAATGTCAGAGGATGTGTCACTGGAATCAGTGAAGTTGCAGTGAAGGTTTACAATCCATCGTAGTTTTACACTCAATTCCTGTGTATTCACACAAGTTACAGACCAGGACGCAACTGTTGGTAACTGCGGAAGGAACTGGCAAAAACCGTATGGGTTTTTCCCTGAAGCCCATAACCTGTGGTGTTTCGTTAGCAGAGTGAGAAGCCAGGTGAACCTCTGCCAGTCTGATGTTTCCTGCGGGCAAGGCTGTGCTCTGACTGACATTTATGTGTGTGGTAGTGAATAAAGTAATGCATAAAGTAGTAAACATTAAAGAAAAATGTCTAGGGAAGAAATAATACAATTTAGAAATGTAGTTATTCTGTACCAAGTACCATGTGAAGTGCTTCAAGGTCCTGTTTCTGGCTGGACGGAGCATTACTTGTGAGCTGCAGAAGAGCTCCCAAGGCTGTCATGGAGTTTTGCACATTGATCAAGGTGATGGTACATGGTCCTTCGTGGTTGAAAGTTAAAAAAGCTGGACTCTGAGCAGCTTTTACAGCCCTTGCAGTCTTGCAGTGTATGTGTGTAAGATAAAGTGTAAACAGTGAGGTGGGACACAGTGCATGGAAAAGTTTAACATTATGCATACTTAAAAAATTGTGGTGCTAATAGAAAATACTGATCCCCAAGACTGTCTCAAAGACTAGGACTATCCTGGTGTCTTGGATGGTAACACCAGCTTTTGTCACTGAGTTCACTGGGATCAGACCAATGGAAAATATAACAAATTTAGTAAAATCTACCTCAGTCTTTGTAGCTTCTCATCCTTTCTGCAGGTACTTCACAATGTTAAAAGATATATATTGCTGATTTTTTGAATCCGTGGTTTGGATTCACTTGCTCTTGTAAGAAAAAAATG
This sequence comes from Corythornis vintsioides, assembly GCA_025447755.1. Classification (NCBI taxonomy): domain Eukaryota; kingdom Metazoa; phylum Chordata; class Aves; order Coraciiformes; family Alcedinidae; genus Corythornis; species Corythornis vintsioides. The sequence continues at coordinate 75,750 of JAOEGS010018445.1, read as the reverse complement.
GGCTTGTGCACTTGGAAACTTAAATACAGACTGAGCTTAAAGCCCTTACTGGACAGATGGCTAATTTTACTGGTCTGACCTTGCCTCTTAGGGATCTAGTCCCATGATCCTTGGTTATCATTAAGTACTTGAGGAAATTAGACAGACAGTAGCTGCGAATGAGATGATTAGTATCTTGTGTTAAATACTAGATATATGAAGTTGGTGATATAAATGTGTAAATAATTTTAAAGATTCCTTTACCATACTGGTATACTTCTTTCCCTTAATCATGACAGACCTAGGGAAAAAGTATTTCTGTGCATTAAACAGTTTAAAGCTTGGAAACAAACTATATTATCGTGGAACGGATTAATTAATATGCTGACATTGTGTTTACCTTACTTTTATTAGCTACACATTTTATATTTTTATATAACTTATGTTATTTCAAGTTAATTGACTAATATGGTAGTTAATTTTCTACTTTTATTGCTGTATGAGGTAGTATTATGTAAGAATTTTTTTTTTTCAAAATCTGTGCAAACATTTGAAAATCCACTTGTAGCAAGATTTGAAGAGGGAAATCCCTCAGTTTCTGTACAGAAGTATATGATTATAATCGTATCTGTATTTTTCCAAGGGCTGTCAGAATTGTGGGTTTTCAGGAATCCCATGGATAGATCCTTGCTGAATAATGTTGTAGTCAAACCACTGAAAACAGGGATAGCTACAGGTAGCTCCGATCTGTGCCTTTTCTGTGAAATATCACAACTGGGTGATAGTGATAGTGAAAAGGAACTGCCATTTACTTGTACATCCAAAAGTAGTGAGTGAAGAAGAGGTGAGATAGTAAGAAGTTATTTTAAGATTTTTTTCCTTTAATTTTGCCCTTTTGATATTAGTTCATAAATAGAAATGAGATGTTGACAGTAATTGTAATTGAAACAAAAGAAAAAGTTGCACTGAGAGAAAAATGATAAAACAATTTATCTTCAATAATGGAAATTGACTCGGAGATCCTGTGGTTCTAAAGAAAAAAAAAAGTAGTCAAATGAGGTTTTGTTTATCTGAGTTTTTCATTTGGGGCTCACAGGGTTCAATTTTGTATTCACAAGAAAGCAACACTTGGAAATCTGTCTGTGAAGTTAAAAAATCAAATAGTAAAATGGCCACAAATCCAACCTCTTCAATTGAAATTAAAGGGAAAAAGCTGTCATGCTCAAATTCAGAATGTTCTCATGACTGCTAAACTCATTTAACATGTATTTACAGTTAAATGATATATTTGCAGGAGACAAGGAAACTGGATAACAGACACTTCAGGAAGGGCTTAAAACAAATCCTTAGACACCGTGTGGTGAATAGCATACTTGGGAACAGATTAGGCTGGAGTTCTCTAAATCTTGTACTCCCAAAATTTGGCACTCGTGCTGCTGCCTTCACATTGTTTCTTGCTTTTGCCTTGTGCAAAGACACAGATTTTCACCACTTCCATGTCAGGTTTCTGTCAACTGGCTGAAGTTTGGAAAGCCTAAATGTAGCCCTCAGTGTGTAATACTACTACTTAGATAAACACAGTAATATTGAATTTTAATGGTTCTTTGATTTTATAGGATTATAGGGAATTGAACAAGCACTTAGCTGGTTTCACATGGATGTTCATAGCATGAATTTTTGCATTAAATTGCACTGTTACTTTTTTAGTATCAGTGTGTGAAGTGCAATGCCCTGTGAAATATTAAAACTGACCAGTCAGCATATAGAAAATAAAATATTAATACATTATGTTTAGAAATACTTTATTATTAATAATAATAATTATGCTTGCCAACTGAGACAAGCAAAGAATTGGGTTTGCATTGTGTCTATTTCCCAAATGTCCCTGTAGACATCACTGGCTTTGTGTGTAAATGCTGGAGGAATCAGACCAGTTAAAGTGTGAAGACTTTACAAGAGTGTAGCACTCAGTATCTGGGCCAGATTTTTGCAAGAGCCCAGCTCCCTGGTCAGAACTACAGTAATTTTTTTTAAATGTTTTTTTTTTCTAAAGAACTTGGCACTGTGATAGTTGAATTCTTTAGAAATTCTGGCTATAATAAGAGCTTCTGGATATGGAACACTTTTGAAAGTGTAGCCCTATGTAGACATCAAAATAGGTCAAGCTGCCTTGAAAATTAGGTCTGCAGATAGGGAAAATGTAAGTCTTTGGGAAGGAAGGTGCTTATTTGAGTATTGAAACTATTAATATTTTTTTTAACAACAATAGATAATTAGTGATTCACTGGCATAATAAATTTTGTATGTAAGAGTGAGGCTGATCGGCTGCTGATTGTGCGGTGTCTTTAGGAAGGAATGAGTCTAAAGCAGAAAGATTCCTAATGTAAGGGCTGTGCTGTTGGCAGAGATGGTGTGTATCTATGAGCTTAAAACTAATAAAGAAGATGTGAATAATTTATCTGGGGGAAGATTAATATAATTCTTGTATTGTTTCAGACATAGGGTAAAACTCGGTCTATCAGACCACACATTTTGATGTCTTCAACACCAATAAAATCAACAAAACAGTAATTATATATGTATTTGTTGTTTGGGTGTACAAACAACAAATTGTTTTGTTGTGTTGTGTCACAACATTGTGTGACATTTTCATTTTGATTGGACTTGCTCTCACACCTCTGGGACTTGTACTCTGACTAATCCTGCTTGTGTTGATCAATTCCATTGCCACCTCACCCAGACACAAGCATTCCCCTAATACCCTCTGAGCAACAATGTGAATGAACAGGACTATTCCACTTACTTAGTATGTTACTGCTAATTACTCATTTTAAATTATGTTCTCTGATTTTAGTTAGTTTTACAGCAAAATGTTCTGTGTCCTGTGTGCTGAAATCACTATCTTCCTCTGTAAAAGGAAACTTTCTTTTTTTTTTTTTTTTACAGTAATGTATTTCTTGGAAAGTTTTTTCTTGGAGATCATTTTGCCAGTGCCCTCCCTAAAACTACTACACAGACTTCTACCCATGTTCAGAAAGGTAAAATTAGCAAAGAAATATTTAAATATGGTGGAATTATACCTATACTGGATATTGGGGTTCTCGGTGATGCTTTTAAGAAGAGGGATTGTTTTGGAAATAAGGCACTATGGCACTATTTCTATCCTGAGTCAGTCACAGACTTGCTTTGAAGGTTTGCCACTCCTTCCAAGCCCAGATTTTCAGTTTGCATAATGGGGTTAGAGTGGTTTTGTGCTTTCATCCTTTTCCAACCATGTCGTATTAGACAATAGGGTGCTTGGAACAGCTGTACCCCAATTTTAGTACAGGCTGCTAGGTATTACCTGTGAAATAATATGTCAGTGAATGCTTCCATATCTTCCAGTGTACCTTGAAGAAAGAAACCACCTGCTTTTTCCTCTTTTTTTTGTGTGTCAGATGCACAAGTGACACTGTGTATGTGACAGAGCACAGCACTGTGTACTTTGTCCAGCTTATTAGAAGTAAGCACATCTGATAATTCTTAAATTAATGGCAGGGGTTCTGAATGTCAGTCAGCCAAGACATCTAGAGGCTCACATATATTCCAGAGAGTAGCTTACTGTCTTAAAATTCAAAATTTCAGTGGGTAAGTTCTCTTCAGTATTCCACAGTTTCCTCTATTAGTTGATAGTATACTTAAGAGTTTCATGTTCCTCATATCATGCTTAAGTTCGGACTCAGCCTTATGCCAAATTCTGTTTATATCCCTTTAATGTGGTCTTACTGAAAATAAAATTAAAAAAAAATAAAGTACGTTACTATCATTGTTGCTTCATGATGGAGACTCAAAACAGGACTGAGAGGACCATTGTGAAGCACTAAAGTAAGTGGTTATAGAAAGTTTTTCTCAAGAAAAAGCAATTGAAATCTATCCAAGATGCCTGTAATCTGAGTAAATTACCATGACTAGATCTTTGCAGACTTTATTATTTCATATATTAAGAAGTGTAAAATTTGGTCCTATATTTACCAGTAAATGTGCTAGTGTTCTGTGGTCATGTAATAAAGGACTTTCTAAACCACAGGCACAGAGGAGAGTATGTTATCTATGTGTTCTTGAATAAAATATCCTAATAGTTTTCTGTGCAAACAAATGATCTACCTAGAAAAAAACCTCATAAACCAGACAAAACCCAAAATCTGTTCTTCATAATTAATTCCAACTGAGAGGAAGTACTTTTTGGTAAGAATAGGCAGTATTTTATTTGTTTTTATTTATTTATTTTTATTGAAGGTGCTTACATGAGCTGAGAATAAGCACAGCCAAATTAATATTTGAAATTAACTACTTTGGGAGAGCAAAAACCACTGGAAATTGGAGGTGTAGGGGACCAACTCAAACCTAGGTAATGATCTGGTGTGTGATGATCCACACAACTCCAGGTGAAGAAGTGTGTGGTGTGAAATGATTCTATGATTCTCAGAAATGCACCAAGATCACACCAGTTCTACTGATTGCAATGTAACTACACCTGGGTGCAATGACTACTTATGAGGAAAGATCCTCAGGATATCAGCCTCAAAGTGAAAGAAATCCACACAATAACTGACCCAGGCAGCCTTTTATTCAAAATGAAGGAAGAGGACAACTATGGGGCCATGGGAGAAATCCTTTCTTCTGTTAGTGACTTTCCTGCCATGTAGTTGGATAGTAAAAAATGCACTGGCTTTGTTTTTGTTTTTGTTTGTTTGTTTTGTTTTTTTTTTTTGAAGCGTCTTTTATTCAATCATTGCCAAAAATTATCCTGGATAATTTTTAGAGCTAGCAGAGGTAAACTATGTGCAGGTGCAGACATACTCTTCACCTGGCTCCCTGGGTGTATCACCAAGTGGTAATACGTTGTCTTTCCACTTACATATATATATTTAAACCTCTAGTTTTAAATAACAATGCAGATGGCAGTTTTGTTAAGGACAGTTCTTCTGAGAAGTGGACACAGAGCAATTCTGAGAGAAGACTATGTCCTCCTCAGAGGATAGTCAGATTGGTGTAACACACTGAAAGGTCTCCAACGCTGGAAGAATCACAGAAGAATCCCAGACCAGATTATTCTTCACAACTGTCTTGATTTATAAAGTAATTTAAAGTTGTTGGCACCTGTGAAAATGATGGTAAAGACAAATATCAACACCTATGCACATTTGGAACTTTCAGTTTTCAAAACAAGGGGAAAAGAGAATCTTGTGAATGCTGAGCATGATGCCTTCAAATACTGAAAGCATTCAGATTTTTCAGATGTGTCAGAGGCATTACTGCATATACACAATTTTAAAACAAGACTAGCTTTGTGTTGTTGAGCTCAAACATCTTCTGAAAAGAATCCTAAGGGCAAAGATTATAGAGAATTTCAGTCAAGTTAAATTCTCTCATGCATGAGAAATTTGAACTAGAAGATAATTTTAGGAAAAGCATGAACAAAACCTGTCAAACTGCAATTGATTAGAAGTGTGTGTCTAGGACCAAAACTTTTGTGGTGGTTTAATTAGAGATAGCAGAAGGCAGAATTTGTCACTTGGAAGAGAAATGTGAGCTGTATTTAAAAAGTCTACTTCCTAGATGATCACAGGAGAAGGCACTGAGTTTCTAAAAACAAGCAGACTTTTTATGAAGATGCCTATTTACAGAGATGGTGGCATTGCAGCTGGCCCTTCAGCCATGGAGAGATCACTGAACTGCTAGGATTTTAAGTTCCTGTTCCTGATTTATGACATTCCCATTCCCACATAAGCCCTTTTGCATGCATGTTGCTACTGTTCTCATCTTTCTTGAACAGTTGTAATGACAGAACAGTGGTATGATGAACTATGCAGTCAGGAATTGCAGCTCTTTCTGTGTATTTGCTGAAGTGAATGCATTCAAGCCATTTAATTCTGGAGTTGTAAGAAGTGATCATAGAGAGGATGGAAGAAGAAACCTGTAGAATATAAGGGGTTCTTCCAGTCACTTTTGGACAGAAAGGGGAAACAAATGAGCTATTTGAACCAGCTGATGCACTGAGAAGGGCATTATGTGCATGATCAGACAGCTCTGGTAGAGATTGGAGTCAAAGGAATGGATTCTGCAGGCTGCAGAAGCCAACATGCTGGTAGAGCAGGGAAGACTTTGAGAGCATTAGGAAGTATTAGATACTATGTCATTATCATAACTCTGCCTGGGTTATTCACTGTTTCCTTACATATTTGGTCTTTATGCTGCGATCTATTTCCATGTCTTGTAGCAAAGCAGGTTTCCTTCCTTCTAGTAATTTTCCCAGCTTTCACATCCTGCATAAAAGCATGTGCTTGCTTTTGTTGTGACTAATACAAAGATGTTTGGTGGGAGATAACTGTCATTTAAGGTGATGTAGCCATGTGGCCTGTGCCAAAACCCTGGGGATAACCAACCTTCATGTTTATTTTTGTGGTACTCTCTGGGGCATGACCAGATTGCTTATGTCTACCAATAATGAGCTACAAATCCTTTACTCAGGACATGTAGGGATTGTGGGAACCCAAAGTGCTGCGTGGCCTGTCCTCACCCCGTGCATTTGTTGCTTGTTACATGGTCAGCTTTGGTCTCTTTATACTTTAATCTTTGTGTGTGTGTGTGTCCATAATACATGTAAGATTGTCAGATTTTTCTATCTAACCTTTTTTACAGAAGCTCCGTTTGATTTTTTTTTTTTTTTTTA
>JAOEGS010018445.1:38803-58198 GCA_025447755.1 Corythornis vintsioides | reverse complement strand
TCCTGCTCGGGCAGGGGGCTTGGACTAGATGATCTTCTAGGTCCCTTCCAACCCCTAATATCTATGAATCTATGAATGAATCTATGAAAATGCCTAGCTTGTGCAGACCAGACCCTCAAATCTTTAGCTGTCTCTGTGCTAACCGTGGCTAAATGATGCACAGTTAAAGCTGTCATTTCAAGTCAGCCCTAGAATTTATACTATGCTTCAAGTCTTTTCAGTGTATACACTGTAAGATGGTGTTCTTTGGTCATATTGAGAACTTCTAGCAAATATGAAGGGAATATTAAACGGCATCAGTTTTCATGCTTTTGAAAATATAGGGGATGATGGGATCAAATGCTGCAAACAGTGTGATAGCAGTGCACTTCTAAAAAAGTCATTCTGAAGCATTGAATTACTGCTTTGACCAGCTTGACTATATCTTTTTCCCAAGGTCTTTTATTCAGAGGTTGAAGATGACAAAGCAGTTAAACAGCTCTCACATGATGTTCCCCTGAGTTTGGATATGCTTACCATGGTGAGTATTTCTTTCCATCAACAGTCAGAGCACTGGAGCAGAGCTTGCAAGTGGGAACTTGGAACTGTCTGATTGTTGCTGGTTTGTTAATTATCTGAGGATCCAAACCTTAGATCTCCTCTGGGTTTTGAGCAAAAAAGAAATAATGTTTTTCTGTAATCCAGTCAGTGTGTTATACCTTTGCTCCTTATTGTCTGACTAAATTATCATGTAAAAATATTGGGAATTGTTTGCTTTCCTAGTACTGACTTTTGGAGTCTACTAAAATAGAACTTTTCATATTGAATATGCATTTTCTGTGCACTTCCATACATGGAAGGGGAATTGCATAGAGCTATGCAAAGCTAGAGTTGCAGTATCACTGTATGTGTATTGCAGTGTCTGACATACATGTGTTAAAGACGAGACAGCTTTCAGTGTATTTTTTACTCTTTCTGAGACTATGGCCTTCTGATGTATGGAATTTAAAGTTTAATAGTACTGCTTTTGTTGCAATTGTGAAGGTCCATCTTCTGGAAGATTCCCTCAATTTGGTTTTTTTTTGTTGTTCTTGAAAGCACTACTCCTCTTTGTTTCCCATTTCCCCCCTTTCCTTTGTCTCTGTTTTTCCTTTTTATCCTTTCCCTTAGTTATTTCTTTTCTCTTTCCTTTGCTTTCTTTCCTTATTTTCTTTAATTTCCCCCTTCCCTTTCCTACTTCCCCTTTTCTGTCCAATTTCCCCTTCCTTTTCCATTTGCAAATGGACACTGCACATGTCTTCTGCTGCACAGCTTAGCAATTCTGGATAGCTTTAATACTTTCTGCTTTTACATGGTATTTTCAAAACATGACAGTGCTTCCTCAGAGTAGAGGAGCTGCTCTTTGAGTTCAGCAAGGCAGTTAATAGAGATTTTCTAGCCTCTGCTTGGGCAGAGAGTGGAGGAGTGTTGCAGGTTGGGTGCTCTGAGGCAAGCACTTCCCACCATGCTCTGCAAAGGGTATTCTTTCCATGAGACAGCAATGTTACCAGCACAGGAATCAAAGGCTTATGTGTGCACACAAAGGAACATTGCAGGTTTTCCAATTTTATTGGATGATACTTTTTCATAGTTCAATTTTTTCATCCTTTCTGTTCTGTTCACCTTCATTTTCCTTAATTTCCTCAACCCTCTTCCTGCAGACTCGCCACCTGATGTTCAGTGAAATTAATTCCATGTTATTTCCTGATCATTGCTGGGCAGTGCTCAGAAACTTTCCCTGTGAGAATGTGAATGGGAGTGCTCAGATTTCCCACTGTTGTCCATCACCCTAATTGTCAGTTTTGATTCCTGCAGATTTCTTGGATCATGGTGAATTAAATAATATTTTTGCCATGATATATAATTTCTTTATTTGTACATTATTTACTCCCTTCCGGACTTCATCTCTCTATTCCTGACTAGTGTTCTTTTATTTTTTTATTTTATTTTTTTCTTCCAGAAGAACATTCTTGGTAGTAGTTCCAACAAAGACCAAATGCACATTGTTCTTATCTTAATCTTTACTCACTGGGAGAACAGAGTCTATACTCCAGTACTCTGTACTGAAAGTAGAGATGAATAACAGAATTGTAGATTACAATATGCTGCAGCACTGACCTTGTTTTAATTCCCTGACTCATTATTTGTTTTGCCATCACTTTTTAGTATGTTACTTTATTAAAAATTCCTATTTTGCTTTTTCCCAGGGTCAATTTGAAGGACAAGCAATTTTTGTAAGTATTACTTCACATGAAACTTTGTCACAGCTGTGTTTTAAATTTAAATTAAACATTCCCAACTTGGTCTTTCCGTGAATTCACACACAAAAGTTTTTTTCTACTTAGCACTTATGCAGGATCTTTTGTAGTCAAAATGTAGCAAATAACAGCTAAAGCTCAAAATCCAGAGGTGAAGAAAATGGACAGCTGTGGGTACTGCACCTCTGTTTTCAGCAATGGATAACCTTTTGTTTCAGCCATTAGATGTATTTATTATTTATTATGGATGTCTTGTTCTGCTGGAGTAAATTTGTGAAAAAATGATCTATATCCAGGCAGTAAGGATTTACAGAGCCAGGGACAGTCAGGTAGTCAGACACACAGTGACAGGGAAGAACAAGAGTTTGGCTGTGGTAGAGGAGACAGAGAGGAAAAAACCTGAGCCAGTTCAGAGAGCACCAAGGAGGAGGAGCATGGAAAGAGGTGATCCATGCAATGCCGAGAAGGAAGGAGTGGGAGACTAGCAACTAGTATAAAACAGGTTTGAAAGAAATACCAGCCCTCTTAATGGTTTTGCAGTTGGTGAATAATTATTTGCAGTCCAGTCTGCTTCCTAGAAGCAGTAAATGGATTTGGTTTATTGTGAGAGAGGAAGGAAGCAGGAGATGCTTGAGTTTGGGTAGCACAAAGGCAGTAAATTGCAGTGTTTAAATGAAATCCCCAACATCAATAAACTTCTGCAAACATTTTTTTGTGTGGGTTTGTTTTGTTTTGTTTTGTTTTCTGAAAGCTATTTAGAAATGGAGAAATCCCACAAAGCTGGTGGATCTCACACAGTTTTCATGGTCTGAATTAAGGAAATTTTGATTCTACTGCAGGAAGCTGATATCCAGATGGGACCTCAGAATGCACTTGAACCATGAGTAACTGGTTTGATCCCAGCTGAGCTGAGTCTGGATTATGGCATTTCAGAATTGAGGTTCCATCCTGGTCCTTTTTTTTTCTGCCTGATAAAAATAACACTTCTGAGTGGTACTTGTGGAGATACATGACTAACTGGAATTAATCAGCTCCCAGCTGTTATTAATCCCCAGGAAGTGGTATTCTTGCTGAAATGTTTTCTGTTATATTCATACCAAACTCAACAGAAATCTGCAATAGTTTCGTGGTTAAGTCTGCATAGTTCTTGTTTCTGTCACCAAGCCTGGTTCTGGGTATGACCCTGCTGCTTTCTCAGAGGCTTCTCTGGACCATGTGAGACTGTTGTAGCAAGAGATGAACTTCATCATCTGTATCTCTTTGTGCATTTGTGCATGTGCCTGTGTGTTAGCTAAGTGGATAATGTATTATAGCTGTATTAGATTGTCTGATAACAGAGAATATGTGAGAGCAACTAGGAGAGGTGCAGATGTACTACAATTTAATGAGACAGTTGTTCTGTTGGACGTAATATTCAGGAAGTTGAGCATAAATATTAAGAAAAGAGAAAAAAAAAAGGAAGAAAGCAGGAAGTATTAGTAAACCTTAAAGCTGGGTGGTTTTAGTGATGCATAGAGCAATGGAGAGCAATAGTGCTTCCTATCAAATAAACAGACACATTAGTACAAAATGGTTGAGTGACCAGCTGAGACCAGTAGTACAGGGACAGAGTTGTCAGAGGGTAAATATCATCAATTGCAGCTCAGTTTCTGCAGGTTAGGTGTAATCCATGGCTCAATTATATTTATTTATTTGGTTGGTTTTTTGTTTGTTTGTTTATTTAAAAAAAAAAAAAAAAAAAGAGAAACCCAAAACCAAACAAAAAACATTTTTTCGTTGTAAAATAATTTGTAATCCATATTTTTTGTGAGGCAGCTTGTTGTGAAGCTTCACAAACCAGTTTCAAAACACTTGAAGGGACGTCACAGTGCATGGCATGACACAGGGATTTATAATTTCTATGTATACCTGACTTCTCTATGATAGAAAAGGCATTGCATTGCTTCACCCCATTCAGGAATGTGTGATTGTAATGAAAATACCTAATATAATTTTTCTGGGTTTTAGCAAAAGGGTTGTATAAAACAAGAAAGTGAGGTTGGTGCATACAAAAGCCTCATTGGCAAATGTTCAGTTTGAGGTGTTATACTTCAAAATATAGAGGCAGTCTGAGTGGAGAGAAAGACTACAAAAATGATGGGGAGCTAACTCTTCCACATGCTACCTAAATGCATTATCTGTGAGTCCACTGTGTCATTTACGGGATGGTGAAAACTTGGGTTTAAGACCCTTCTCTTAAATAAAAGAGAAAAAAAAAAAAAAAAAAGAGGGGATGAAAAATGTACTCACAGCCTGCTGTGGGGTACAAAAAATTTTTCTTTGCCAGAATCTAGTTTGAGGGTGTTCTGGTGTGAGGTGGGTATACCCTGAGATTGCTGTGGATCAGGGTAGATTAATGATGTCCTGAAGCTTTACATGTTCACTAATGTCATAATTCTAGAAGGTTAGAAGATACTGTATCTCATACCATTGTATATGCAACAGCTGTGTTCATGGAGATTACATTATCAGAGGAAAGTGGCAGATAGCCTTATGTGTAGGACCAGAGAGCACCTTGCTGAGGATTTGAGAGTACACATGCTGATCTTAAATGCCTAAGTAGAAATTAGGAGTTCTTCATTAGTCTTGAGACTAATTAGAGTCATTCTGTTTAATTTATTGTAGACTTGAGCCGGAGGTAATAGTGCAAAGCAAGTATATCTCAGTATCCCATTCACTGCAGAGTCCAAGTTCCTAAATGGTGTGAAAACAATAAGACACATAATAAAGTCTTTTTTTTCCATATAAGGATGAATGTAATAATGAGGGATGCCAGCAGGAACAGATGCACATGTTTAATTACAGACAGACATTATGTATGGCATGGAGGATGGAATGGCAGGAGCAGTGTCTTTAGTATTATCATTGGGAGGAGGTGCTGAGTTTTCAGCAATTGGCTTTTCAGATCACATTTTTGGAAGATCTCAGTCACTTCAGCTACAAGACTGAAAGACCCAGAAAACTCAGTGTGAGTGTTCTTCCTACCTCTTTAGGGGCAGTTACTTTTCAAGCATTGTTGTCAACCCTCTCAGATGAATCTAAATAATTTGAGCAGATCACAGGTGAATGATGGAAAAAAAGGATCGTGGTCAGGGGTTCCATGTTAGTGGGAAATCAGTGATGAAGCTCCAAAACTGTGTCTAGAGAAATTAGAGATGGCAGGGTGTTGCTGAGCAATGTAGTAATAACTTAAGTTCCCTAAAGAATGGAGAGGGAAAGTTTGTCCAAAAGACTGTCATAAAGAAATTTAGCAGTTAATAAAATTTTGGGATTGTTTACTATTTTACTGTAACTGGTAATGCAGATTTAAAGTCTGTTCCAGCATGAAAAGAAAGGAGATATCTGCATTTTCACATGCACTATGGATGTTTTTAATATCAGACAATGAAAAACAAAATAAAAATCTCTGTAAAATAGTTTTTATAAAAAACACTTACAAAGTGTTCTTTTTTTTTTTTTTCCACATTAAAACAGATAATGGTATAGAACCTTGTAATGCTGTTTACTTGTTAATGCTTTCAAAATTTGTAAATCTGGGATTTACATACAGATAGACTACAGGTAAAGAATACTGAATTTCTCTACACTTGCACACATGCTTCATTAAAGACCAGACCTAAATCTGTGAAGTTGATCCATGCTAGATGTACCAGCCAAAATGTAATTTTTGGTGACATTTTCAAATTTCTGGGTGATTTGAGCTGGATTCTCTGAACAGTATGCATCAGAACAAGCTCTTCACATAGAGGTTAGCATTGCCTCCCTTACAGTAGTTGTCTGTGGGTTAATCTTTCTGTGTTTATGGCAGAAGGGCAAATAACAGAAATGCTCATAAATAAGGTCAAGGCTGATAGCTAGGCTTGGAAAATTGGAAGAGGCAATGGGACTGGTCTCTGCTTCATGAGAAATTAAAAATCATCTGTTTGTGCTGAAGGAACTTGCTTTGTTCTTAGGGGCTTCTATGGTGTCTGGATTTAAAAGAAAAACAAACTCAAAAAAACAGTTTTGAAAAAATGCACCAGAAAGATACTGAATGCCGGCAATAGGCTCAAGGGAGGGAATAGTATGTGACTTTGACTTCACCAGCAAAAAAAAAAAAAAAGGACAGTGAATGCAAGCTATCTGCAACTTTGTGAGTTATGCTGAGAAATGGGTCCAGTTAATCCCTGTGGATTCCCTCGGGGTCAAACTGCAGCTTGAGAGGAAACACATGGTGCAATTTCTGTTTGTTGCTTCTGAGCTGGGCTGAGGACAATCCTCCTAGCAAGTTACATGGCAAATGCCATGTAAGATCCCTAAATACCAGCTCACAGCACTGTCCCAGTTACATGAAAGAACTTTCATAGTGTTCTTGTCTTTTCTTCTTTTTACTCTGGTAGGAAGTTGTTATTGGTGATCTAAAGCCAGGCACTCCACACCGTGTTAGTGTTGGAGCATATGGCTGGGCAGGGAAAGGACGACCCAGCATTCCCAAAGACGTGACAACCTTATCTCAAGGTAATGCTGAATACATGGCATTGTGTTGAAAAGCTGTCAAGGCAGATGTCTGTAACATAGCAGGTCACTCACACCTAAATCTCTGTCATGTGCAATCTTAAAATATTTTACTAGGCAACAACTGTGGGGAGAAGCTTATGAATTTGATTCCCATGTTTGTGGGTGTTGTGTTATTGGTATATTAAGCCCATCTGCTTCTCTAATTATATTCCTTTGTTCTTCTCTTTGCTTAGATAAGTGCATGCCCCCTGCACCACCCTATCAGCCCCAGATCGTGGTAGTTTCTGATTCAGAAGTTGCATTATCCTGGAAGCCCGGAGTGAATGAAGGAAGTTCTCCCATCCAGTATTACACAGTGGAGTTCATCAGGCAAGTTTGCCCGTGGAGTCTGAATTTCAGTGTTCAGGCACTACAGGTTTTTTTTAACCTAAACTGCAGATAGATCCGTGTTATTTCTTTGCTTACTATGTATAGTTGCCACGGTTTAGGGCCAGGGCAACCGCCAGACTGATAACAGACACTCTCTTTTAACCCCTATCCTTCCCAACAGGGAAGAGAAAAGGAATAAGGGAGAGAGAGATATAGCGATTAGAAAAAGAAACAAGAACAGTTTTAATGACAATGAAAATAATTATAATAATAATAAAATACACGCAAATATGTACAAAACCAGTATCAAACCCAACTCTCTGATGGTAATTACATCACCATCACTGGTGCTGTGGAGCAGGCACTGGGAGAGTCCCAGACTTGGCCCTGCAGCAGACGGGAGCTGTGTTCAGGAGCTGGATTCTGGAACTGGGTTCAGGAACACACAGATTGGGATCGAAGGCATTATGGACAGAGTCCTCCTTGGTGCTCTGATGGGGAGAACCCCTTAAGAGAGGAAGAATGCCAAACGAACAACCTGAGCCGAGAGCTTAGCCAGGAGCCTAGCCTGGCCTAGCCTGCCAGCCTTACATACTGGATATGATGTCTGTGGGCTGGAATACCTCATTGTCAGTTTGGGGTCACCTGTCTTGTCCGCTCCTCCCTGTAGGTGAGATCTTTCACTTTCTGCAGACCCCCAGTGTGATACACAAGTTCTAGCAGTGGCCTTGGTCTGCATTCCAATCCTTGGTAGTTATTCTAAACATAAGGTGTTGTCACTCCTAGAAGCAGACACTGTCTGTAAAACATGCTGCTAACTTAAGAGTGCAGTTAGTTAGAAAATCCGAGCTGAATAGTAAAATCACTGAACAGAATTTGTTTGGTTCTCACTTGAACCAGGACAACAGTACACTCAGTTTTCCTCTCAGTATATGCTGAATTAACATGAAAAACTAAAGACAAAACCATAAATAGTCTGTTACAAAACCACCAAAAGGTCATCTGATTGAAGAAAATAAAGTCTAATTTGATCTATTACCTATGATAAAGGCTTGGGTGAATTACATTTTAAATCTCTTCTGTCATCAAAAGTTATCAAACCATGCTGATAAAAGTGTGTGTGACATATCAGTTCGCCTGAGAAAGAGTGTCTTGTGCTGCTGTAGGAAATAATCCAGGGTTTGCAAAATCAGTATGCTGGACAGTTTACCTGATGAAAATCTTTTGGGTCTTGATCTTTCAGGCCTCAGATTTACATTGTTATCCTAATGCTAATCAAGTTAATATAAAATGTTGGCCTTTCTATTTAGAGTTTTTGGGGGCAGGTGAGGTAATGTTGGGGCTTTGTTTCATCTTTTATGTTGAACTATCTAAATTTTGCAGTAATGGAATGGAACTGTGAAAAGTTGCCAGTCAGGTTGCTTTTATAAGATGGATATGAAGGATCAGGAAGAGGTGGTTGTTTCTGCATGCTCATACCTGAGTATTCATGTACTTGTGCAAGATAATATCTGCATACAAAGCTATTTATTCTCATTTGCTCGCCCCTGTGTTTACCTTTACAGTGAATACAAAATTCAACCTTTGGAAGTTTAATCCTTTGCGTGAACACTTGATGACAGATTTTAGTTGAGGCTCCTGGGTGAGAAAAGAGAAGTGCTTCTTTAACTACTCTCAGCTGTAAAGGTCAAAAAATCATTCTTCAGGAAAAAAACCCAGCCCACACATTAAATTTTAAAAAATAATTGTTATTATTGTTAAGACTGACAGAAGGAACTGTTGTTTCTCAAGTGCTCAAAGTATGGTTGCAAAAATGGAAAAAAAATGGTATCGTGGAAAGAATTCCCAGGCAGAAAGCCTCCTTATGAACTGATGTTGCACTTCGTGTTTGAATCAAAATGACCCGTATCTAGTGGAAAGCCATCCAATGTTTGTTGCACTGGGTGGCAGGACATGAGGCTGAAGATACATTATGATCATCTTGTAAATCATCTTGAAACTCTGATGTGGCATTACCTTGAAATTTCTCCAATACTGAGTTTTCAAACACAGTCATTATCTTAATCTTTCCCTCTTCTCCCAGTCTCATCTGTTTACTTGATGGGTGAGGAAGTCTTACTACTCACTGGGATCACAAATGTCATTCTTATGAAAGCACCTAAAGTGACGCCCTGTACTTAAACATACTAGTTTGGGTATTTTTCCTAGAGATACTATTAAAAATGTCTTGGATATTTTCACTCAAATACACCAAATACTCAAATTTTTACTCTATTGAATGCCTACCCAGTCTTCTAAACTTGGAGACTAACATCCAAATTTTTGTAGGAACTGACTTTTACAGAACCACAAGTGTTTCATCAGTGTAACCCCTGAAAGTATGAGGTCGCTTTCATTTTATCTCCTTGGTCTGTAGATGGTAGTCAACAGCTTTCAATATTAAATCTTGACATAGAAGGGAAGTTTTTCAGTATTTCAGTAGTGACAAGAAACTTTTGCTACAATGAACTAGACAGGTTCTGCCAAAAAACTGAGGACATTTATCAGTATACAGATGGAGCAGATTCAGCAGAGTGTTGTGGACAGATTTCTTCATTAGTTTTAGGCTTTCCTTCTTGAAAAAGATACTGTTGAACTCTCTGTCACAGGGACTGCATTGAACCAATCAATCATGTTTCCCTGTTTGTAACAAACCAAAACCAACAGGTCTGACTAGGGAGACACTGCCTAATGCCCAGCAAAAATACCTTTAATACTGACTACTGATTAATGTATGAAACAGATGCATCTGCCTCCAGATTTACCTCAATGTTTATGTAATTCACCCCTGAAAGTGTGTTTAATAAAGAAAGAGGAGGGGAAGGTGTAGAAATTAAGGAGGAAGTGCTTAACAAAGTTAGACAGCATCAAAGGAATATTTAACAAAAGAGTGAAATTGGAAAATTGCCTGTATGTTCCTCCGGGTTGACCTGACATATTGGTTGATATATTTTGTAGAAATTGTCACCATTAAGTTTAATAATAATAAGTAAAAATAATATTCTATAGTGTATTATTTTATATGAGTATAGCACATAAAAATATATTGTACTTATCACCATACTTACTACCTGTAAGAATATTTTTTATTTTAAATTGTGGAGGTGAATTTGACATTTGAAATGAGCCGAAATGTGGCACAAAGAACAATCAGAAACCTTCTAAATTGCTAGCAGGTGCTTCAGTCTGTGAAATAATTTCCAGGTGATTTTAAGATGAAGTACAAGTGAGTATAAAGTTGCTGCTCTCTGATTTCCTTTCTTAAGTAGAATCAGTCCCAAGATCATAGTGTAAAGCAATAATCCAAATATTTTGGACATGTTTACGGCAGAATTCTGCCCTTGGTTTATACCCATCCAGTCTTATTGATTTTAACCATCAGTTTAGTATCTTTAAAAATCTGACATTGTCACTGCATGATTCTTACTGCACAGCATTGGAGATGCATAGCTGAAACTTCATGAACAGAAAATACCCATGCATGTTGTCTGATTTCCCGATGCACAGTTATATCTGAAACAGCCTGATGAGGTCTGGAGTGGAGATATAGAGACCTCTGCCAATCCATGGGAAGTAGTGTTGAAGATGGGAAAAGTGGCATCAAAATGACCCCTTCCTGTGTAGAAGTTG
Source organism: Corythornis vintsioides (assembly GCA_025447755.1). Classification (NCBI taxonomy): domain Eukaryota; kingdom Metazoa; phylum Chordata; class Aves; order Coraciiformes; family Alcedinidae; genus Corythornis; species Corythornis vintsioides. The sequence continues at coordinate 47,348 of JAOEGS010018445.1, read as the reverse complement.
TCACAAAATGAAATTTTATACAATAATAAAGAAAAGGACCATGGAAACAGTTTTGAATAAAATATTCCCAGTTTAGAAAACATGGGAGCTGGCTGTCCCTGGTTGCAGTCACCAGCTGAGTTTGTTGTGTTCCTCTCCCCATCTGTTTGTCATTTTTTCATCTTGTGCCAATTTGTTCACACAGGGGATGTTCTGGAGAAGTAGGAAAGGTCAAGTGATAAATCCTCCCTCATTCCCTCTCCTTCAGCTGCAGATGCTTACACATTTGCAGGCATTTCCTTTATTATTCATTTATGCAGAAGGAAGTCTTATGAGAGACAGTGAAGTTACAGGCTACACTATGGCTTGTGTTATCTCCTAAATCTGTGTGCCTTGCAATGCCTCCTTTGGGTCCCTTTGTCAGAGTTGTGTTTCCGTTTTGGCACAGATATTGGCATGGTCTGTTGCAAAGAGTCAGTGAGGCAGCTCTTGAGCTAGTAGGAATTCCTTGGACTGGAATTGGAGCCAAAAAAAGATGTGTACAGGAAAATTGAAAACACTACTAAGCGAGCATGTGGAAGGAAGTGATGTTAACAGCTTTCATTTGGAAAACTATATGTTTTAATTTTGGCCCAGACATCAAAAGCTCAGAGAAGGGAAACAATGAAAGAGTAGCCAAAATAAATGCCCTCTTGTATACCAGGAAATAGTTGTGGAGGGTTACTTAAGATGGTCTGTTTAGCTGTCATTACATCTTGTGTTTTTGTCTGATTCTATTTTTATTTTTAGTGAGACAATGAAAATTTGCATCCATGTGCCATTGTGCGTAGGAGCCAAGGTAGCTGGGAGCTGCTGTTTTCTCACTGCATTTGCGGGCTAGCACAAAGCAATGAAACCTCAGTAATCAATCAATCTGGTATTGACTGGTAAAAAAACCCCATAAAGTAACTTACATACATACATTCCTTCCAGCTGCAAATAAACAAATATAAAATGCCTGCCTTATGCTGTAATTTTCATTGGAAGACTGTTGGAGACTTTCGAAGCTAGTCCTACATAAACATTCGTTTACAAGGGAGCACTTGAAGGTTATTTCCTGTAATAAATATTACAAGGGCATTTTAGAAAAGAACACTAGAATAATTTTCTCTAAAAGACATTTTTTGTCCCTATTTTACTTTCATAGTCTTCAGTTTGATATTTTGAGTGGCCTAGACTTAATGTTTACATTTTTATTTTGTTTGTAATTATTTACATTCTAATTTAATTTCTCTTTGCTAAGAATAGATAATTTCTAGAGAGTAGAAATGGTGTGGAGGCATTGGAATAGTCTCTCAAAATATTTGAAGTAGCCTTTCCCTTTCTAATGTAGCCATGCATATGAACTTAAACATTTAATACCAAACTGCCATGTGAATAGTTGTACTTATTTCAGATGGATTATAATGGCCCTTAGTCCAAGCATTTATTGTCAATTGGCTTCCAGTATTAAACAGGAGTTAACCGGGCATTGCTCAAACACAGGCATGGGAATTCTGTTGCAAACTCCACATACATGGGACAGATTCTCTGTGTTGTTATTCTGTTTTGTTGTTTTTGGATTTGTTTTCTGAAGACTTTGGATCCAGTTTACCCGTGTGGATTAACCTGATTACCTGGGAGATCAAACATTAGATTCTCATGCTGATAATGCTTGTTGAAAGGGCTTAGTGGAATTAGAGCACAAACTATTAGAAATAAATTGGGATATTTTCCTCTATTGCGAAGTGTTGCTTGACACAACCAAACAGGGGATTGGGAAATGCAGGTACCTCCACTTGAAAACTGTAAACTCCAAATCCATTAAAAGATATGAACAGAACTTGCTCTGTCAGACTGTCATCAAAACAGCCTCCTTGGCTTTCTGAGAAAAATCTGAATATTGGTTTTGTATCACTGTATAGTTTTAATATCACAGGCTTTGCATCTTAGAAGTGGTTGCAGAATCTGTCTCTTTAAGAGTGAACTATTTCAGTGATGATTTATCAGGCTTATATCTCATTTATTTTGTGTATTTCCCAGGATATTTTAAAGGCAATTAATTTATACAGCCAGCTTTAATTATTTGTGATCTTGACTTTGCTTGATCCTGAAGGCCAGACCTCGATAGCAATTGGACAGTAATAAGAGAGCAGATCCAGATGGAGTCTATGGTTCTCAAGGGACTTCTCCCAAACACCAAATATCAGTTTGCGGTCCGAGCAGCAAACATCTATGGATCCAGCCCTGCCAGTATACAGAGCGATGCCATCCGAACATTCAGTGAGTAGAACAACCATTTTATAATTAAATTGTAAAATATCAATCTAAAAATATATCTGTGAATAAAGTGTATCTGGGATAGCCTGTAGGGGGCTGCTGGTGGAAGGAGACACTCTACACGAACAGGCACTGCCATCTGACGCCTCGTGGTCCTCCTGTCTGTGGAGCTTGCAGCATCCTGTGAAAGTCAATCCACAAGTAAAAATTTGAAAAACACCAAGAAGAAACTCTCTTATGCTGTTTATCTGCTCTGGAGGTCATTGCCAGATATTTCTGGATAGCAGATTACTGACATTTGTGGTGGCTTCATGCAGAACTGCCAAGTTAATATCATGGGAAGAAATAACAGAGACAAATCTTATTGTTTGAAATAAGATATAAGAAATAGCTATTTTAAATGGAACCTTATGTCGTACATTTATAATTTAAACAACTTTGGAAGACCAAAGCAAATCTGTACTGTCTTCTGAGGAGTAAGGCTCTTAAAATATTAAGAACAGTCATGAAAATAATGGTATAAAGAGGTAAGCATCCTTTTTTGATTATAAGCTGCATAACAAAAATACTAGGTGAAAATTCATTCAAGCATACTTGAATAATCACAGCTTGTTAATTATTATATTCACATTTGAGTAGCCATTCAGGCCAGGCACATTATATACATCTGCTGATGGCCTTCCTCGTGATATAATCTTCTGTCAGTGCTAATGTCTCTATGGGCTGACTCTGAGGTGCTGTTGCTTGTCATCACCCCCACAGTCATAGCTGTATGTGATAATCCCAAACAAGCCAACATAACACATTGGGAATAGTACCAGTCATATGTTGCATACAGCAAAACCTCAATGTCAATGCTTAAAGGAGACCAAAGGCTGGCAGCATATGGGGATTCACTGAGCTACATCTTTAATGTGACAACATTTTTATTATGTTTAAATTGTCATAGTAATTTTAAATTGCAGTTTTAAGTGCATTTATAGGGATAAAATAACATACAATAAAATGTCGGGATGTAATTTTTGATGAATTCATTATAATGAATAACAACAAAACTTCTTTGTTTCTTTTCTTACCTGCACACTCAATTGCAAATCATCTTTCTTTAACTTGTAGAAAATGCTGAGACTCAGGTAGGACTGAAAGCTTCTAATTTGCATTCTGCAGAAATGTGGACCACATCCTTAATGATCCAACAATTTAATCCAATAAAGATTTATTTCTAAATTGCTTCCATATTTTAGAATCATAGAAACATTTAGGTTGGAAAAGACCTTTAAGATCATTGAGTCTAACCATTACACCTACTCTACCAAGTCCACCACTAAGCCATATCCACAGACACCACATCTATATGGCTTTTAAACATATCCAGGGATGGTGACTCTTCCACCTCCCTGGCCAGCCTGTTCCAATGACTGACAATCCTTTCAGTGAAAAAAAAAATTCCTAATGTCCAGTTTAAACCTCCCCTGTTTCAGCTTGAGGCCATTCCCTCTTGTTCTATCACTAGTCACTTGTGAGAAGAGACTAGCACCTACCTCTCTCTACATTGTCCTTTTAGATACTTGTAGAAAGTAATAAAGTCTCCCCTCTGCCTTCTTCCTACAGATGGAATGTATCTTGTATTCCACTGTTTTCATTTACTCTTATATGACAGTTTCCATTTTTAACCTCTGTCATAAATTCAGTTCCTTGGAGAGTTTGCATGAAGTTTGTTATGGCTGATGAACTTGTAAGTTTAACTTGAAGCAAATCTTTGTGTAAACCATGAAGGTAAAGTGTACTCTGGGGTTCCTTGGCCCCTGTATCTTCATGAGTCATCTCCTGCTACCCCAGGCATGCTTCTGTGCTCCTTGGTATCCTGTTTGTCTTTGGACATGAATGTCTGCATCCTTTGGTCAGCAAAGATAAAGTGTTTATTAATAAAGGTGGAGTAATCTTCATGCTGTGCTTTTTTACTGCACTACTCTAGGAAAGGAACTTTACCTTTGGAAGTTGTCTATTGACAAGATCTGTTTGAGATGGTTCTAAAACTCATGGTATTAAGTAGACCTTGTAATTAAATTCACACCTGGTGTATATAAACACTGATTTCTGGAGAGGTTCATAGGAGCATGAGCTTGATCCTCTGTGTCTGGATCTGTCTGGATCAGATCTGCAGAGTGATGTTGCAGCTGCTTTCTGAATAGGTTAAAGACTGTGTTGATCCATGGTAGGCATGTGGGTGGGTACTGCTGTGTTGGTCTCCTAGCACCAAGGATCTGTCCATGCTTGAAGACCCTCAGAAATGACAGAACTCCTGCAACCTGGGGCCATCATGTCCATTTTACTCCTTAGTTTTCAGAGTTGATTTTTGCAAATGGGCTTGAAAACTATACATGAAAGTGTGTGTTATCTTGTGGATGTAACCAGCTTTTTTGAAGTGCAAGGATAGGTGTTGAAGGGCAACAGAGAACGCACACCTTTAGAAGTAAGTTCTGCAACTTTCTGGAAGCAGTGGTGCAGCTGAACATAGCATCTTTCACTTGGTTTTAGTTGTGATGTATATGTAAGAAACTGCTTTGATGTTAACCAAATATGCAAGTACATGGCATGTTAGTAGAAAAGTGAAACTCTTGTTTGAAGAAATATTCTTGATTAAAGACATGCATAGTCTGAACATTTATGTTTTCATTTAAACATTAAAAACCCCAAAGAGTGATTTAAACTGTTGACAGGTTTCAGGTAACAAAAAAATGCATGTTAAGCTCAAGGGAGAGCAAGTACAACTCACTCCTGGTTCACATTGTTTATCTGCAGGTACCTTCCACATTCTAGTAGCCAGAAAGCAAATAGTTACCTTCTTTGGCCCTGTTAATTTATTAATTTCAGTTGTCTGGGTATACCCGTTCAGCAGATTTGAGGTCTTCTAGGTCCTTTGTTTTTCAGCTGTCACTTAAAGAAGGCATGTGCCTCCCAGACACCTGACAGTCCTCTGGAGATGTCTCAGGTGCCATAATGCCTCTCAGATGGCACCAGATGCGTGAATCTCAAAGTGCCAGCAGATACCTCTTAGTCATGTATTATTGCTTGTAGGGTGGCAGTTGGCATGTCTGAAATTGAAGCATCTTTGCTCTTCAGGGTGCACATCCTAGGAATTACCACCTTCATTACTACCACAGTTCCTCCTTCCATTTAAACAATGAAACATGCCACAGATATTTGATGCTGTTTTCTCACTGTCTTGTGTATTCCGCAGGAATACCTGAAATATCTTAGGAAGCTGGCACTTAGTCCATGTAGTGCTGGCACTAGGATCCTTAGTGTGCTTGTGCTTTAAAAATGTGTATCTTTATGCTTTTATATCCTGGATTTTTATTGTTGTTTTGATTAGTGGGTTTTTTTATGCTTATTTTAACTGAAGCACAAATTCCCAGCATTACCTCAAAAGCAGTGGACCTTCAGGGCCCATGTTGCATTGTGCAGAGTTACTGAAGCTCTTTTAGGCAAACTGATAAAGACGCGAGTCCTGCAGACACTGAGTCCACACTGCTTGGGGATATTTTCTGCTGGTGTTTATGTCATTCTCTTATTTTAGTTTTGAAATGTGGCTGGCTTTTTGCGGCACTCTTGACAGCATTGTCAGCCTATTTGTTAAAATGTTTCTCTGAAGAGGTGCTGATAGTATCACATAATGTGATAGACCTTCCAAGGTCCTTCCAAGTAGAACATACAGCCTTGATTACAAGAAGTTACCCCCTTACCTAGAAAAAAATCAAACATGTTTTATGTTACATTGTTCTGTTTTCAGGGAGGAAAAAGAGGGAAAGTTTCCGCAGGGTACTCAGTAATTTGTGATTAGTTTTGTATTTTCTTCTAAAAGGAACTGATGCAATATTTTTTTGTTGCCTTTCTTAATTGTACCTACAAATGTAGGTTGTAGGTATTCCATTTATGTGATTGTCAGGTTTTTGCTGTATCAAAATTTTTAATATGTCATAGACAATTATTTGAAAGCAAAAGATTGCACATACCCAGTTTAGTAACAACAAAATAATCTATCCCAAAGAATCAAACACATAGAATGTAATCACCTGCTGTGATTGAAGGGACGGGGACACACTTGATGCAAGCAAGTTCCGACTTTATTAGGCTGCAACAAACCTCTTTATACTCCAAAACAAACCCTGGCACATAATCACTCACCTTTACAATTAAGTTGTTTGGCTGTTAACTCTTATTCACTGCTTGGGCAGGGGGGTTGGACTAGATGATCTTCTAGGTCCCTTCCAACCCCTAATATCTATGAATCTATGAATCAGTCGTACTCATCTCTGTCTTGACTGGTTTGCCTAAACGCTGCAATTTACATAATTATGCCTCTAAGGGGACCTCTTTAAGGTTTCCTAGCTGAGCTGTTCCACATACAACTACCTGTTTTAACCCAATCCACACAGTATTTTTCCAAGGTTCACGCACCACAGGACTCCAATAATTGTGTTGTGTTTGTGGTGCGTGGTCCCACTATCACCTGCATCATTTAAATAATCTTATCTCCTGGGAAAACAGATGGTATTTGCACTGTGGCTGGTAGGTCACCAGCCTTGGGCTTTGGCAGACCAACAGAGAAGCATATTCTCTTAAAAATGCTGCATGTCCTCAAAGCAAACATGACAGAAGTGGATGCTTAATTTGGGTGTATCGGTTCCTCTGGTCCTGGCTGCCACCTGCTTTCTCACAAATGGGGTTATCTGTCTGTTCTGGCTAATACTGAACAAGGCATTGGCCCAGGTGTTTAAATATTCTATATGGTGCTTGAATGTGTCAGCTGAGGCTTGGGAACAGGAAAAGGGCAGTTTCTTGGGTCCAGACCTTGTTGTGTTTGATGGTGATGTGTCTAGCAGATAGCAAATGCAAAAGGGTTCTGCAGAACTGTCTCTTTCAGATCTCCAAAGGCTTTACAAAGACAGCATTTGTATTTATATGAACAGGGACAAAAAAACAATAGACAGGCTAAGCAACATGCAGTGCTTCACTGTGAGTCACTGACAAAAATAAAACAGTAAAATGCCCATGATGTATTTTGCATGTAGACCTGTGAGGGGTTCTTCATGAAGGTGATGAGTCAACGTTAACACTTCCAATTAATGTGCCTGCATTGCAGCACCCAGTGGTCTGCCTTCTACACTGTCGTCTCCAGATCAGTATGCTGGTGACAATCAGTAAAAGAAAAGCTTGTGTGGCTATTTGTATTGAAAAATATTTCTTTGGTATAATTTAATCCATGGTTATTTGGAAAGCAGCTGTCCAAACTTCATGACCCCACAGGTTTTCCAATTAATTACAAAACAGGATTATAGTACCTGATAGAGGGTCTTAAACAGGCTTCAACTCATTGTACACTGCAACACTGATTTGATTAAATATAGTGTGCTAATAATCTCTAATAATTTCTGCTTTCTGATTGTTTTGTAGTTTTATAGCATCACATCACATGTCACAACTGTTGAGCAAACACCAAAGGCAGGGAAGAGCAAAGTGACTGAGAAGCCAGTGGGCTGTTAGATGAGATCATACTTTCTCTGTGTACTCACCTGCGTAAATCCAGGCATAGTGAGAACAGAGTACATCTCCATGACTTCATTGCTGCCATCTCCATTATGAGTTGTTAGAATTGCTCACAGATAAGCAGGTAATTTAACATGTGCTGGCTGAAACTCATAGCCAGGGAGGAGCAAATGCAGGGATTTGGGGCTGTGCTAGAGACCTGTGGATATTAGGACACATTCTGAAGTTACACTTTTCCTCATTATGACAAACTTAACATCCTGAAAGTCTTTAAGAAAGGGCATCTTCTGTAATGTCTGCTATACTGTCCACAATAAGCAATACCTTCTATGGTTTTTTTTTCCAGGATGTAAATGTTGTCTGAGTTCAATAGGTGACAGAAATTACTATCTGGTTAAAAATAGTGGGTACATTTTATATCCCAATGTCTTCTGTTGAAAAAGCATGGAACTGCTTTTTTTGGTCTGCCAGTTGAGTAACACACATCTTCTGCTTGGGGAACTACCTGTCTCTCCTAAGTTAATCAGGTCCTTGGATGCTGGTGGTTATTGATAACAGTTTAGCAATAACTCCACTAAAGTCAGTTTATACTTTTGTAAAACTGGCATGACATTAAAATCATGTCTATAAATGTAAGCAAGTGTGCATGACTGAAATGCGAATTTCAGACTTAACATTTTTCTATACATGAATATAAAGATACTTTATTTTCTGTATC
>JAOEGS010018445.1:0-15090 GCA_025447755.1 Corythornis vintsioides | reverse complement strand
CCAGTGCAGAGTAGAGGGGGAGGAGAACCTCCCTTGACCTGCTGGCCACACTCCTCCTAATGCATCCCAGGATGCCACTGGCCTTTTTGGCCACAAGGGCACATTGTTGGCTCATGGACATCCCCCTGTCCACCAGGACCCCCAGGTTTCTTTCTCCAGAGCTTCCCTCCAATAGATCAGCCCCCAGCCTGTACTGATACATGAGGTTGTTCTTCCCAGATGCAGCACTTTACACTTGATCTTGTTCAATTGCATTAAATTTCTCCCTGCCCATCTCTCCAGCCTGTCCAGGTCACGCTGGATGGCAGCACAGCCTGCTGCTGTGTCAGCCACTCCTCCCAGTTTGGTGGCATCAGCAAACCTGCTGAGGGTGCACTCTATCCCTTTGCCCAGGTCACTGATGAATATATTGAATAATACTGGACCCATCACTGACCCCTGGGGGATGCCACTAGTCACAGGTCTCCAGCCAGGCTGCCTTGTTGGAGGCCTGAATTGAATGTCATGGAAGGATGTTGCCTGTCTCTTGGGCACTGGGAGAGTATTAGTTTTATGCATAATAGAATTTTGGAGAACTGGATAGAAATAAAACTACAAACATCACAGAGTACTGGAAAACATGCTGTGTGTTGATAGATACCAATCTCAGGTAAGTTTAAGAAGTTACTTTATGATGGCCTGCATTGCTAGTGAGATTTCTTTGAGTTCCTGGCTCTGAAATGATGCAAAAAAGGCATGTGAAGAAACAATGGCTGGAAGGTGAGTTTAAGCACAGAGACACATTTGTAAGAGTAGGGGCTTGTTGGCCTATGGAACAAAATAGCCACAGGTTAGACAGAAGCTAAAAAGGTAGTGGTGTCTTAACTATTTCATCTTAATGACAGGACTGGATGTTTTTATGCTGTTGGAATTGTTTAGTGCTGTTTCAAACAGAGTATATATACTTGATTCAAACCATTCTCCCAGTAGGACCCCCTAAGGTGCATCATCTGAGTTATGCAGGAGTCAGAGTAACTATTTACTATTCTCACTTCTCTCCTTAAAATCTACTTATTTGTGAAAACTGACTTTTTATTTTGATGTTGCTGACATAAGACACCTTACTCATGTGTAATCTCTCTGCCAATATATCAGATGAGATTAAACAAACATGAATTTGTATTAGAGAACATAAATTGCTGACACATTGGAAAATCCAATCCCAGCATTTAACAATTCAGTCAATATACAAATAGGTTTACTGAATTCATTATGTTTTTCATTCATCTTTACTCTTCCTGCTTTCAGGCAAGATGCAAGACACTAGAAAGCAATAGAAAGTATGAAAAACAAGCTGTTCTGTGTAGTATTTCTGTTGTCAACACTCATATCCTGAGGGGTTTCCTGATCTCAGAAATGCTTTTCATCAGCCATGCTCATCTAAGTTTGCTATCCTAGCTCATGGCTCACCTACAAAGCATTGCACCAGTGTTCAAACACAAGCCTGGTAAATCTCACACAGCTTCACTCCACATGGGGAATCACTAAGGCTGTGTCACAAAACACAAAAGAAAATAATCTCCAGTGGGTGAGAGTGAGCAACAGAATGAATTGGACTTCCGTGACTGCAAACACATTACAAGACATTGTTTTTTGGCCAAATTTTGAGGGTTACATTTCTTTGAAATCTTTCAAATAAGTCTTCTGACTAGTAGTGCAATGCTGAGAATTCTAAGTTTTTAGCATGCATTTTATTTTATTTTATATTTTTATAACACATAGATTATCTTGAATGATCGGGCAATTGATGTGAAACAGGATTTCACTTTTGGAATCAACCTAGTGAATGCTGCCCACCCCTGTGTGAGCTCACCGTGTGCAAATGGAGGCACCTGTGTTCCCAAGAAGAACAGTTATGAATGTGACTGTCCCCTGGGCTTCGATGGTCAACACTGTCAAAAAGGTAACAATGGCTGCATTTCAATCCAGAGAGCCAGAGTTGATCACAAAAATAAGAAAGATTTAGGACCTACAACTGATTTTGTAGACATCCCTTGAAATAGAAACTCTGAAGGCCAGAGCTCTCTTTACACCCGTGCACATTCCATATAACCAGGGAAGAATTTGTTTTATTTTTTAGGAACGTGGTAACTGTTATCCCAGCAGAGAGCTATGATCCATAGTTATCAGTATAGTTATCTGGTTGCTTGTTGGTGAACAACACTGAACACTTCATAAATCCCCTCTATTATGCAGTGCTATACAAAGGGAGAATTCCTGCCAGCATCATTCCGCCAGTGATTATGTTACATCCTGAAGCATGAGCATTGATAACTCTTGTAATTTTATCTTCCCTAGGGCTGACAACAAATGCTGTTATCATATATAGAAAGGTCTAGTCCTTTTTCAGATGCTGACTACTCTAATGGTAATTTCAACATCTGCCCAAACCCTACCTTGGTAAGGCAATGGAGAGCACCAAGGGAGAGAACCTGCCCAGATTCATGAGCCACTGTAATAGTTAAAGCCTTAGATTCATGAGAAGTGTTCAAAGACTTGTGCTTTGGTTTACTCCACTAGATGGAGATGTTTCCCTTCTGTCAGGCTTGAGCCTGAAAAATTCCTGAAGAAAGGTTTTGTAATGCAACAAACGCAGTTCAGAGAAGCTTACTGACATTATTTTCTTCACCCACTCATTCATTTTCCACAAGCACGAACTTCAAAGTTAAAAGTAGTGGGTTTGGTTGAATCGTGATTAATGGATTGACCTGTTATTCCAAAAAAGACAATATCTTAGAATAAAAACATTTTATTAAAATAGAGTGCAAGAAACCCCTTTGTTTACTATGTTGTGGTCTAACTAATAGCTAGAGCAACATCACTTAGCCTGGATTCTCTGTGGGGAGGAGGGATAATGTTATCTTTCTAGCCATGTGCATGGTGCTAAGCTCCTGAGTTCAAGATGGTATCTATAGCAGTACTGAGGTCTCCAGAGGGAATAAAGGCAAGTGAATGCTCTGCAGCTTGGGCATGTGACAGCCTGCCTGTTCAGTGAGCTCCTGTGTATGCTCAGGCCACAGCTCCTCACTACTCACCTGCTGACCTCTGCTAAGTCCTGAGAGAAATGTGTCATGCTGCCTGCCACTGCACCTGCCCCATGGCATGGACAGCACTGCTGTGCTTGGCTGGCATGCCACCAAACTCCTCCCTGTCATAACCTGAATGAGCATCCAGGCTCGCAGAGACAGTCTAAAGTGCCCTGTGCCTTTGGCTTAGGCTGGATCCTGGGTTTTGCATCCTATAGGAATATAATTTAAGATCATGTTTAAGAGTGATCAAAAGCACTGGTCACCTGTCTTCTGATCCTGATGCCTGTGGCTGCAGTGCCTTTCAACCTCCCTGCACTTATGCAGCCTCCTCTGCTACCAAAAATCCAAGTTATTGCTTATAGATGTGCAGACCATGGAGGTACTTCCTGAAACCTTGAAACAACCTTGATGAACTTGGAGCAGACTTCTTGGAGCAGATTTTCTTCCTGTGTCTCTTTGGTGGGTGTAGCCACAGATAAGGAAGGATGCACACGTGTGCCCGCTCTTTCAGCATGAGGTTTTGGTTAGTGCACTCAGTTGCTATGTGGGAGGCTGAAGGTGCAGTCTCCATCCTGCTTGATGGTGGGCTGCTGTAACCCCAAACCCTGTAAAAACCAAAGTGCTTATGAGAGTCTGCACCACATTCTACAAAATATGTGCCACTTTTAAAACAGCTTAAATGATGCTGATGTGAGGTGTGATCCGTAGTGGATCACTGGCCAAGAATTCAATAGAGTTTCTGCTAGCATTGTTGAGTTTTGTATCTTCAGTCCAAGGTGTGGGGAGCGTATTTTTAGACTTAATTGTAAGATGAAGTAGAATTGCAAACTGGTGCTGTTCCCTGAGTAAACCATGGTGAGTCACTGGGATTTGAAAACTAGGACTGTCAGAGGGGTTTGGTACAGGTCCTGCCTGTCTGCACTTCTGTTTTTGAGCAGTCAAATATAAACAACTATTAGAGGCAAAACAATAATGAAAGAGTGCTACCTTCACAGGAGATTGTAGTTTCTTTTGCTTCAAATATGAAGTGGGGATTATAGAATTGTAGAAAGGTGGACATGAGAGTGGATGGAGATTTTTTATGCTACAGAAAAATAAAATGAGAATCTTCTTGTTTTGTTTTGTGCTGACTCACTGCAGAGTGTGGAAGTTACTGCCTAAACAGTAAGTACTGCAAATGATGTGAAAAATGCTCTGTCATTGTGCATCTGTGTCTGCTCCAGCAAGCTGGATGCTGGATTTCCTTTAAGACTGCTGGCAAGCTTCTGTCAATAAGCCAAAATATTTTCTGGAGTTACACAGTACTTCTTTAAATCTAATCTTGTTGATATTTTAAACTGCATGCAGAGCATGATATTTTAAACTGTATCCAGAGGACCTGCCAAGTGCAAACCAATGGCTTTAGAGCTGTACCCTGTATTTACAAAGCAGCAGGGACAGGAAGCCAGCTGAGTGCTTTGTAGGGGTAGGTGATGCTTTAGGCTGCCCTGCTGTTCTGAGCTCACTCCCACTTGTCGTGAGAGCTTTCGTCCCTCTCTGCCAAATCACGAAGAGCAGACTCATCATTTCTGTTTGTAGTGTGTTCTGCTGTCCCAGTAGCTGTACATCACAGCTATACTAGGTCCCTACATGCTGACAAATGGGAGATGCTGTGTGTAGGAGACCAGTGAGCTCTGAGAAAAACACACTCCAAGAGAGCACTACAGCATGTTGTCTGCAAGTGTCAAGGGGCTTTACAGCCCCTGTCATAAAGTCATTAGTGGTCTCAGTTGTTTCAATAGGCCAAAAGTGATCAGGGCACCCTGGATATCCTCCCTGGAGATAGTGTCCCCTTTCACTGCACCCCAGAGATGAGCCCTGAGAGGGCAGCAGATGCTCTGTGCAAACTCACACACACAAAAGGAGAAAACTGTGGGCTCACAGCCTGCTAATGCTGCCTCCCATCCTCACTTTACAGGGGTGAGAGGTACCAGAATGCACTCTGCACACATGGTTCTCCATTAGGAGCCAAGTAGGACTTTTGTAGACTAAGATCAAAGGGTGGTTAACCATAAGCTTTGGCAGGAGGGTGGCTTGAACCACACAGAGAATCAAGGAATGTGAAAACAGACAGAAATAAAATTTGCAATATTTTCTCAATATTTAATATTTTCCTTCACATGTATGGTACATCAGTATATTAGGCCCATGACATGAAAGACTATAAGTAGAGGGACTGTCAGCAGTTTAAACTATTTCAACTACTGCCCCTACATTTAGGTATGAACTGGTGGTGCATTCTAGTAAACCAGCATGAGTTCAGCTCATTTCTGTGCCACCAGTAGGTACCTGCCAATGCAGGAGTAAATTCACAAAACAGTGTTTTTTCTTTTTCCTTACATGTTTTTGTTTGTTTGTTGTTTTGTTGTTTGTTTGGTTTTTTAATCTTCTGTTTACATGACACTGATCTTTGCTTTTTTATTTACTTTTCAGCCATTACAGAAGCAATTGAAATCCCACAATTTATTGGTCGCAGTTACCTCACATATGATAATCCAGATATCCTCAAAAGGTAAAGCATCTGCTATGAATATAAATATTCTGTTTGTTAAACATTTTAATAATGAGTCTCTTGTAGTAGGGTGTTGTATATTTAAATACTTTAGGCTGTATTTGTCATATTTCTAAGTTTCTGGAAATTAAACCATTTTCTATGCATGTGCTTATTATGGCTGAATATGTTTTAATATCTGATCATTTTGCAACCTGCAGGTGATTGGTATGTTTTTTCTGAGAGCAAAGAACAGACATAAAGAGTCTGTATCTGTAAAGAGAGTGATGATTTTAGCACTTGCTTTAGCCTAAAATTTAGATCCTCAAACTTCTTTTTGTCTGCTTGGCATCTCTACAAGATGCCCAAATTTCAGCAAATTGTGGATTTCAACAAATTCTCCCATCTGCCTGTATTTCAGCCACTGGCTAGAGAAGGCTTCACAAATGTCCTCACTTGTAGCTTGGTACCTCTCACCTAGCAGGACTTCCTGATTCACCCTTCTTATGCTTGTTCCACTCGCTTCTGAGTACATCAAATCTACTGCATGTTCTCCAGATTTGCTTGTTGGACTGGATTTCACACTAGGCTTGGGGAGATAAAACATTTTTCTCTTACTTGTGTGGATGCATCTGAATAGCTATTATGTTTGGGATTCTGGAGGCAAAAACTCAATTCCTCCACTCCAAAATGCCAGAAGTGTGGATGTGACTCAGAGTCCCTCACACATCAGCATATAGGTGAGCTGAAAAACAGTAACCCACTGTACCAGTGAAGAAGAAATACTGAATCACTTTTTATCTTTTTTTTTTTTTTTTTAAAGAAGACCATCTGAGTTCAATATTTTACTATTATTTCCTCCTTCTACATTAAACAGGGTATCAGGATCAAGAACAAATGTATTCATGAGGTTTAAAACCACAATGAAGGAAGGTCTTCTGATGTGGAGGGGGGACAGTCCCATGCGACGTAACAGTGATTTCATTTCTCTAGGCCTTCAAGAAGGAGCATTAATATTCAGGTAAACCTTCTCTCACTTACTTGTTTTATAGGTAGTACATTTAAGGCTTTAAAGAATTGCCACAATATACTGAGTGCACTTGTTCTTTGGTATAGTGTGAGTCGATTACATCCTCAGGGTTTTGTGCAGTGATGGGTCCCATTTTTGTCTGGGAAAGGATGTGAGTTGAAGAAGTAATATGATGCAAGCTTTGCAAGTTAAAAACCATCAATTTTTAAATGTGACTTTCTAAACGTTAGTTTATGATGAGTACTATTGGTAACTCTCCTCATGTCTCTTGAAGCACTTGCAACCTCATTTTAGTAGAGCAGATAGAGGATTTGCAGAGAGAGCAGAGGTCAAGAAAAACCACTGCTGACTCCCACGCTCACTGCAGGCTCCCTCTTCACCAGAGAGTACATATGGAGTAGGACCCCCATCTTCTCAAACCCCTAAATACTCATCCCTGTGACAGAACCCAGCTGTTACCATGCTTCTTAACTGCCGCCATCCACAGATCCACTTACTGAAGAAACAAACAATATTGTTGTCAAAAAGCTGAAACTGGGGCATACTGGAAAATTCTGGGCTGAACTTGTGTTCTCTTGCCAGAATTGCTTTCTCCCTTACAGACATTTAGGACTCTCTGCAACTTTTTGCATGGTGGGTTTTTTTGGGATGCCTGCCTCATGAAAGCCCTGTCTTTCCTTATGATCTCCTTATAGGTTGTCTAAGACAAACACTGAAATGGCAAACTACAGATGCCATTATTATAGATTGTTGATGAACATTTTGTTAATAATTTAATCAAATTTGAAACAATATTTTACTTAACATATCTGGTTGCTGTTTGCTACCATGGACACATAGACAAGTTGCAAATTTCGATTTAAGTTAATTTGTCTTAAGCTTTTTTTCATGTAATTTTGTCTGCCTAACTCTGCAAAATCTCTTAGCTTCTTCACTGTTTTATAAACAATGAACAGGCTCTGCAGAAATAGTGCATTTTTTAAATGTCTGAGGTAGACCTTTTATTTACATGATGTGTGGTAGTAAGTGGACACTGTATTCTGTGTGTTTTCTAGACACAGTGAGTTTTTATTAGGGTTGTTGCTATCCCTCAGAGATGTAAATGCACAAAGGTTTTAGATAGAAACAGATGAATTTTATTGAAATATTCATATCTTCCACATGCTTTTAGGAGAGTGAAAAATTAAAATCACAAATTAAGACTCTCATAAACAATTACTGCATGTTGAAAGGGAGAAACTGAGAACATAGTGAAAGGGCAAATACAGAAAAAAAACCCTAACTATACTCTTTCAGAAGGAGTGATCCTCATGCAACTTTTCCACCTTTTGAGAGGCAAGGCCAGGAGAATATCAGGACTTTGAATCATTCAGAACTATTTTTCTGCAGCCCAAAATTAAATATCTGTATTCTGGTCCAGTTTGAAATTAAAAACATAGCTTTTTTTCACCATTTTCTAGGTTCCCTGTATAATGTAACTGGCATTCTAAATCCTGCCTGTTACTCCCTGCTTCTGTAGAAAGTTACATTCCTGTTATATGGGTTCCCCATTCATTACAGATATTAAGCCTGATTTTTGTAAACAAAAGTCTAACATTTAGATGCTATCCTGAACACCCAAATCTTTCCATAGCTCTCAACCTAGATTGATATCTGTACCCTGAGTAAAAGGAGATGCCTGAGACTCAAACCACTGGGGAGGAGTCAAATTTAGAACAATCATTTTGCTCTTAGCAGTTCATGACTCAGTGTGTTCTTCCTAAATCCCTAACCCTGGCCATGAATTTAATTCCAGGTCCAGCCTTTTTTGAAGAGATGGTCATGTTGGCTTTAATCTCTCTAGCTTGGTACAGGCTGAAGGCCAGCAGGAGCTGGCTTGGCATAATTCATCCTGCTTATTTAGGCAGCTGAGCACCCAATAACTCACTGTACTGTTGCATCTACTTCACCTTCTTGAAGGTTGACCTGTATTTCTGAGACCCAGAATTCAAGATGCCTGAAGTGTAAACATCATAGGGACGCTATGTCTGCTGAGTAACTGCAGTAGCAGCACACACAAGAAAATAATAAAAGTGGCAGTGGATTCAGGGAACTTAATTATCATTTCTGAATTTATTCGACTTCATCCATTCTAACACAGGTTTCAAGCTTCCCTATAATTCAAATGATTTGTAGATCTGCTGTAAGGTGTCATGATTATTTGTATTTTTGTAAAATTTTATATTAACTGTGTTTGCAACCTCCCACTTCTCTCTGCTATGAGGCTAAATGTCCATAGGTTACTGACCTTCATAACCTGCAGTATCAGACAGGAACATCTCTGCAGAGGCCCCCTTTTTGCTCCTATTGGGATAGTGGTTGTGATACACTTTGTGACCTGGGCAGGAGGGAGTTTTGCCTGTTGCTTCATGAGCCTGACTTTGCAAAGTGTGTTTGATGCTGCTGTGCTTCCAAAGTATTCCACTGGATCCCTTCAGAATTTGAGCCTTAAGAGGAGATACGGGGACTGAGCAGTTGAAGCACACAATGAGAACATCTGAGCAATTCAGCAGGCAACTTTTTGCAAAAAAGGCAGTAACAATTTTTTTTGGTTGGTTGAGTTTTTTGTTTGTTTGTGTGTTTGGTTTTGTTGGTTTTGTTTTGTTTTTTGTTACCATAGCTACAATTTGGGCAGTGGCATTGCTTCCATCATGGTGAATGGTTCTTTCAGTGACGGCCGGTGGCACAGAGTCAAGGCTGTTCGGTAAGTGGCCACGTTTCACCTAGGATACATTTCAGACCCAACCTGTCATTCAGGGTTCTCTGTAGTGTGTCTGGATGCTGGTCAGGTGTGATTCACTGCATTCCATGCTCTCACATTGCTGAGGAGTTGGACTGTTAGCAACTTTTCTATTTCAGGATGATGGACACAAAGATTTTCCCATTAGAAGTGAGAGTGCCAATTCGGCACAGCTCAAGGCAGGCTGACGAAGTCACACAGGGTTATTCTGGCTGTCACAGGCATTCTATTAAACCCATATGATTTGGATTAAGAGTATTTTTCTTCAATGTCTGCATTTTGAAATTCCCTAATAAGCATTTTGTGGGCTGGCACAAGCACTGCAGCTTGGATAGTGTATGCCTACTTTTTCTATTTGGAGGAGGTGCAGACATCTTGCAGTGTATATATAACTCATATTTATAACTCATTACCTCATGGGAGGCAAGTGTGTCAAGAAGAGAAAGCACACATTCCTATTTATGAGATGTTGGTTCCCTGGAAATCGCAGGCCAACATTAGCAGAACTTGTTACCAAATTCATTGAGAAGAGAAGCCCATAAAGTGGCTCTTCTCAGTGCAGTTATTGACCATATGTAACAAGTAGGTGAATTAAAAGCTTTATTAAGAAGTAAAACTGCTTATGTTTAACCTTAACTTGCCATTTTTTTTTTCCATTCTGTTGAAGCTTGTGGTGTTCGCTTTTTGTATTACATCTGATTTTTAAAAACACATCAGACCCTGTCCATCCTCCCCTCTCCCCGACCTGCATTTACTTCATTTCCAGTTAGTTTTTTCTCCTCTATAATTGTGTCTCACACCATTCATAGGTCCATGAAAGGGACATCTTAATCCATTAACAAAAACCTTCCCTCAAGGGTCTATATTGCTGTAGCACAGCACTATTTATGCGGCTCCCCAGCAGCATTCCCAAGCCTTTGCTGTGAATCCTATTGAGCACTGAGTCGTCCTCGTATCTTGGTGAGGGGAAGATGCTGCTGATCTTCCTCCTGCCTGGTTGTAGACTGGAAGAATGAGAGCAGGTTTATTTTTTCATTTCAGGGATGGACAGTCTGGCAAAGTAACTGTGGATGATTATGGTGCAAGGACTGGTAAATCACCTGGGAAGATGAGACAGTTAAACATCAATGGAGATCTCTATGTAGGTGAGTGCTCACTGGTCACATTCATGGCCCAGCTGTCCTGTGGTGAGGGTCATCTGCAAGATAGGGCATCTCACCTCAGTCCATCTCAAGGTGAAGACTTCACATGACCTGTTGGTTTGGTTTTTTTTGTGAGGGGGACTCTATGTGTGGTCTGGGGTGGATTGGTATGAGAAGACACCAATACCATGGGTTGCACTGTGGTATCCCCAGCAGATACATAGAGAAACAGCAGATGTCAACTGCACCTTAGTAGGAGTCTGGACACAAGCTTATATGGCTCTTACTGATGCTACATTTTTTTCAATAAATAATTAGCATCCTAGTTTATTATTTCCTGCTTATCCCCTTTGTACTTTCAAGTTCTTAAATGACGTGTTTAAAATACCACATAGGAACCTGCAAATTGAAATTAACTTCTGAGGTGCATTAGGAAGGCTAACAGTATTCCTAAGCATGCAGTCCGCCAAGCAGGAGCAGACTCCTGTGTCAGTGAAGATCACCGGATTACAGGATATCAGGGGTTGGAGGGGACCTTGGAGATCTTCAAGTTCAACCCCCCTGCCAGAGCAGGACCATAGACTGTAATCTAGCACAGGTCACCCAGGAATGTTTCCAGGTGGGTCTTGAAAATCTCCAGAGAAGGAGACTCTACAACTTCTCTGGGGAGTCTGTTCCAGTGCTCTATGACCCTTACAGTAAAGAAGTTCCTCCTCATGTTGAGATGGAACTTCTTTGCTCCAACTTCCATCCATTTCCCCTTGTCCTGTCACAGGGCACAAGTGAGAAGAGGCTGCCCCCTTACTCCTGACAACTACCCCTTGTATATTTATAAACATTTATTAAATCCCCTCTCAGTCTTCTCCAGACTAAAGAACCCTAAGTCTCTCAGCCATTCCTCATAAGACATGTGTTCCAGTCCCTTAATCACCCCTGTAGACCTCTGCTGGACTCTCTTGAGTAGATCCTTGTCCCTCTGGAGGTGGGGGGGCCCAGAAATGCAGGCAGTATTCCAGGTGAGGTCTCACCAGGGCAGAATAGAGGGGGAGCAGAACCTCCCTCAATCTGCTGGAACACTCCTCCTAATGCATTCCAGGATACCATTGTCATTCCTGACCACAAGGGCACATTGCTGTCCCATGGATAACTTGTTCACCAGGACTCCCAGGTTTCTCATGACTGCCTTTCCCCCAGGTGGCATGAAGGAAATAGCCCTGCACACGAACAGGCAGTACATACGGGGCCTGGTGGGCTGCATCTCCCACCTCACGCTTTCAACTGACTACCACATCTCGCTGGTGGAGGATGCTACTGATGGGAAGAACATCAACATGTGTGGGGCCAAGTGACAAGAGAGGAGTCCTGGTGCCGAGGATCTGTCATGTGCTTGCATGTGTGGCTGAGTGTGAGCTGGCTGCCACTAGCCCTCTACAGCCAGTCCATGTTCACCAACTGGGAAGATGACAGAGCCAAAGGGAAACCCAAAGGAAAAAAAATAGTATTTTCCCCCTTCTCCTTTCCTAATTAAAATGAGAATTTTCTTTAGGAACTGTCCCCTCTACCCTTTAAGTGTTTAGTTAATACTAAAGGTTGTGCATTGGTGCAAACGGCAGAGTAATATGTGATGTGACAGATAGCTCAATGGCTATGTTGTTGTCCTTAGATTATCTTGTGTAATATCAGAGAAAGCTGTCTTGAAACACCTGCATTCATCCCACCCTGCAGTGGTACGATGACTGTGTTGTTCAACAGACACACCATCAAGCAGTGTATCTACGCATTCAAATGTACATCCCAGAACAAGCAGTTCTCCTTATCACTCTGTGATTCAGATAAATTATGTTTCATCCTGTGTAAATAACAGCTTCAGTGACTGGCTTCAACATACTGTTGTTTGTTGAGGAGGAAAGTTCTTAAAGTCCACTTTTTTTATTACTAGCAACAAAACCAATGATCCAGTTTTGTAAAAGTAATTTTATACATGTATATTTTTATAGCAGAAGCAAACCTGCTTACATGGTGTAACTTTTAACATTTAGGCATACTATACAATTAGCTCTTTGCACACTGTCCTGAAAATAGCAGACTTGTGGTTTAAGTTTGTTATATGCAAGTCTTGGTGTCTGTATTACACAGATTTAATGGGGATATTTGTGAGTTATGACCAGTTTTAAATCATACTCTTTGTTTTGTAAATTTTGACAGTTTAAAATTGTACATTATAAGCTTTTCTGTCTTAAACAGATTAAAATATTAGGAAAAAAGAGAAGATGCTTGCTACTGTGCTATTATAAATAACTTTTTCTTTTTAAATGAAAAATGAGAAACGGGATGTTCAAGATACCTAGGTGGGTCACAGTCCTCTTAAAAGAAAATAAAGTATCTTCTAGGCACTGGACCAACACTTATGCAATCTTGATTGCCAAACAGTAATTTAAGCAAGCAATCAGAGTGCTGTCGAGATACTAAGGAAATGGTCCAGAATTTCATAGTTTCGAGATTTTTTTTTCCTTAACTCTTTGTTTGAATCAAATCAGTGAGTCATCAGAAGGAGAAGAGAGACTCACTATGCAGTGTGGCACCCACAGCTCACCACATATGGTAGAGAAGCACAAACGTCCTTGGCAGCGCAGGCTTCTCTGAATGCCTATGACTTAAAAGGACCTGATGTGGAAAAGCAACTGAGACAAGGAGGTTTCTGTTGCATTTTTACTATGCATGGGGTCCTCCTGTCTCTCTGGGATGTAAAAGACGTTCCTGAGACTCATCCTATCTATAGCTGTCCATGAGCAGCTGCAGGCTCAAGTGAAAAAAGGAAAAAATAATATCAGGTACTAGAAAATGGCACATGCAAGTAAGTGTAAAGGACACTGCAGCTCCTTTTGTGCACACTGAAAGAAAAACCCTAATCACAAAGTGAAAGATCTTGTGCTTTTTGTAAATGCACCAGCAATGGTCAAAAACAAATGCAGACACTTCTTAGAAGTAGAAAAAACTGAAAAATACATGGTGGTGCTAGCATATAATGTGCACTTGTGTTCTGCTCTCAGTTTAAACCACAGAAAGCTGTCCATTGAAGACACAGGCAGCTTGAATGGGAGCTGGAGACACTCATGTCCCTTCTTTCAGGAGAAGCAAAGTTTTATTTGTCTTGGAGAAACCCATGGGGAGAGAAAAACCTATGCATGGTTGGGAAAAAAACAGGATAAATTGTGTATGGTCAAGGTGTGGCTTTAAAATGAAAGTATATGGAATTTGATGCCATGAGATGTAAAGGGGAAATGTGCAGACTTTGAAGAGGTCTAAAAACAAAAACTTTTGGAGTCTGAAGATGTTGCTCGGTGCTCACTGCAGCAGTCTTGTGGAAATGACCAGACACAGAGCCTGAGCTCTGTTTCAGCTGCTGGCTGCTGGAGGAGGAAGACTCACATTTTAGAAGCTTGAGGGGTTTCCCAGGTTGTAGTGACCTGTCCTGACCTGGTGCAGGGTAGGGAGATTTGGCCAGCTGTACCCCTAGTCCTGGGGACCTGCTGTGCTGCCAGTGATTGGGCGAAGATGCTGGTCCAGGAAAGGCATCAGCCTCCGCTCTGTCACATGTGCCCAGCCATTCCCATCCTTTAATTTCCTTCACAGGGTTTGGAGAACAGCTCCAAGACAAACATCTGGCAGGAGAGGACTCTATTTTAAGATAATTTAGTGCAGAATAACAGGTGTTTTGGTACAATGCATTATTTCTCCAGAACAAAAGTTGCTCTTTGAAATGCAGGGTAGGGTGGGGTGTGGGTAGGAAATACCTCCGCTGTTGTGGAAAAAGAAGAGAAACAAAAAGCAGCTCCCCAAATGCATGTTTCCAACTATGCGTATCACCATGCAGGAATTCAGAGCTGGCGGCATCACCCTGCTGTGGCGTAGACTGAGCCCAAGCACACAGCTGCATGGTGCCGGTCAGTCAGGGGGAACAGCAAAGATGCTGCAGGGTTTTAATCTTTTAAAGAAAAAATAAAAAGAACCCACATCCTTTTAAAGGTAGTCTGAGAAACTGCTGAAAGGGGAAGCATTCCACCTTACCATCTCCAGACTCCCTGGCAAAGCTTAGGGCTCAGTGAGAGGCAGGAGTTTCCACTCAAGGAGGTGAACAGGAAATAGGTGCCAGAAACTTAGGAACATCTGGCCAGATGTGGAGGCAAGCCCCCCTCCCCCCTCAGTACTGGGACAGGGAAGGAAAGGGGAAAGGCAGACAGTACGTGGCAGAGTGCTTAGTCATTTTCCCAGGAACTGGCCTGGATGTACGTCTCAATCTCTCCAAGGACATTTATTTATTGCTTGGGCATTATCAGATGCTTGACGTGACACTGGTACTGCTGCAGGATAAGCTCTTGCCTGTTGACAGAGACATGCATGTCCTTGACCTGTGCAAAATGGCAATGAAGCCAGTAGTCCCAGGTGCTTGTGCCTCTTTTTGTAATTGAATCCCCTTCCTAAAATTGCAGATTTTCCACAATGATCCTGAGGCATCCTCCTCCATTTTCTAGGGCTAAGCA
>JAOEGS010018442.1:0-14023 GCA_025447755.1 Corythornis vintsioides | reverse complement strand
TATAATATTAATCACTATAAACATTAAGATCAGTAAAATAAATGTGCATCAGGAAATAGAGAAGAGAAGGAAAGCAAATTTGGAACAAGAACATGTTGCTGAAAAGCTCTTAATACTCTGTTTTCCTAAGCCCTATGTAATAATATCCATTGTTCACTGAGAGATAATAAAAGTATCACTGCTGAAGTTAAGCTAAACTGTATGACAGCTTTTTTCTAATTTCATTTTGTCTCACTGAATAGCTAATTCTCTCATAGCTTGTTGCTTACAGACTCTATTATTAATGTAAGCATTAAATTATGACATTCTTTTGGATCACCTCATTTGGAGGCTGAGCCTTGTTCCATTATGTTAAATGGAACATTAGTATTCATATGTACAGAGGACAGAATGAAGTCCTTATCTGGAAGGTTTTGCAGAAAGCATGCCATACCAAAAAGATCAAACAAGCAGATCAGTAAAGGCCAAGGGTTCGTTTAGAGACTGATTCCCATCTGAAGGCAAAATGGTGAAAATATTTAAAACCTGCATCACAAAAAGTAAGAATGTGATTTTAGCTGCCAGGTATAAGATAATACAGTGTTTCTATCTTGGCAAAACTTTTTCTCACTTTCTAAGTCATTTAATGTTAATTTAGATGCTTGCTGTCTTCCTTAAGTTAGATAACTTAGCTCAAGATTCTACAGTACAGAGTCCAATCTCAAAATTAAATTAATAATGAGCCATTTTGCATTATACTGTAAAAATATTTTTGTCTACATTATACATCATTATTTGAAGCATTTAAATTAGAAACACTTTAGCAAAACCATTACTGTGACTGTGTGGAAGTAACACTGCTCTTATTTCATACCTATCTTTTTTTGTGTGTATCTAGTACAGAAGATTAGTTCTGAAGACTTAAAATTACTTTCCAGGAAAAAAACCCAATCAAATAAACAAACAAAAACCAACCAAACAAACAAAAGAACCCACAACACATTAAAAGCCATATAATCTATAAAGAATCTTCTTAAATTATATGTTTGGCAAAATTTTATATATATTTCCATTTGCAGTATTTGTTCATCTTACAAGGAAACACAATTAAAAAGGTCATGAAAGATGCACTGAAATTTAATTTTTGAATATTTTAAACTGACTTTAGTAACACTTAAATGGTTCCTCTAAAAAGCAAAAGAAGGTCTGTCTTTGAGAATTCCCCTGACTCCTCTGAAAGTAACTTTTCGATAGTATAAACTTTTAAATGCTAAAAGAAGAGGCTACTCCTTTCTTAAAAGTGGATGTTTCATTCTTTTCCCTTCATCATTCATTCCATGTGATTGAAATAGGCTGAATGGGGCTTAGTACGAGTGAGTTTAAATTGCTAAACAAGAGGCAAGTCTCATCATGTGTTTTGATAATCTACAAGACATGTACAAAGAAATATAGCTGATTGTAATTCCTCTATTTTGATAATACTCCACTTTCTTCTGAAAGATATGCCTGGTTCCCCACCCTGGGAAGTGTAGATCATGAATACCTAACTGTATTTAGGAACTATAAAATACGTGACACTCACATCATGTCTCTTTCTTAGAACAAAGAAGCATACTCACATATTTCACCATTTATTTAAAAAAGCACGGGAATACTGTTATATAATTACATTTAAGCTTTTCAGATTTCCAGTCTAGAATATCTGACGAAGCAGCAATCCAGTGTCCCCTGCTCTGTGCATGTGTCTGATCCTATAGTTTCTCCTGGGTTCTCATTTTGAATCTCTAACAACACTGAACCGACAATGCGTGAAAGTGGTCTAAAAGGAAAAACAAAGAAAGTGACACTGCTTTCACTGTGCCAAGACTAATCAATATTGCAGAAGCACAGCTTTCCCCTTTCTTCTGATATGTGGTTTTGTTGTTTTTTGTTTTTTTTTTTTCAGAGCAGGGTTCACAGTCTCCTCCCCCTTACTTAAGTTGCAGTGATAGTGAATTGCTGTGTTGCAGAGCACACGCGGATTGTCAGTTTTCTCTGCCTCCCGCTCGGTCAACTCTGCAGCACTGCTGTCTTTGCTGGGAAACCCTTACCTTGTCTGTCACCACCGTGTTCTTGAGAATTGAAGATCTGAAAAGGTGAGCCTAATGTTTCCTTTGGTGGGATTTTGAGTGCAAAGTCTTATTTTTTCACTCTCTGCTGTTGTATGTTACTTAATGTAGTGATACTTTCAGCTGTACCCAGGTTCTTTCTCGATCTTAATGCAAGTTATAAAGGACAGATTAACTGCTTTAATCATCTTGGAAAGAAAAAGCACTGTGAACTAATTTTATTTATGTATATATATATTTATTTATGTATTTACTTATTTTTAGAAAATTCTAATATTAATTTTTCTGTAAAAAAACCTGTTTGCACACCATAATTATGTTCAAGCTGGGATACTTGCTAATTTAAATATCTAGCTCAGTCTCAGGAAGTTTCCACTCTCTAAAGAGGTAAAACATACACCATTTGTTTAGAATTCAGAGAATAATATATTATCCTGAGTTTGAATCTCAAAAGGTATGGTAGATGGATTTTATCCCATAAAAATA
This sequence comes from Corythornis vintsioides, assembly GCA_025447755.1. NCBI lineage: Eukaryota > Metazoa > Chordata > Aves > Coraciiformes > Alcedinidae > Corythornis > Corythornis vintsioides. The sequence goes on along the minus strand of JAOEGS010018442.1, from coordinate 11,450 downwards.
AATTTGTTACAATATATTTTCTTTAAATCATCTTGTTTGAAACCCTGTGTATTTATATTCTAAGTGCTTCCTAAAATAAAAGAAACAAATCACACACACACACACACACACACACACACACACACACACACACACACACCCCCGACACACACACACCCCGACACACAAACACACACAAAATAAAAAGATGTGTAGGCACTGGATTTACTAAAACTAATATGTTAGAGTTGAACTGTAAAGAGATTTCAGTAGAGGCAACTAAATATCCATTTATTAATTTCTAATTTCTTCATTAAGATATGCTTGTATTAACTAAAAATGCAAAAAAAATGAGATTCTCAGTCAGGAAAATACCTTTGTTCAAGCTCCATAATTAAATATATTCATACCAAGAAGCCACAAAAAAATTAAACAAGCAAACAAACAAAAAAAAAACCCAACAAACCCACAACAAAAAAACTCCACCTTTACAATAAAAAATTAAGTTCTAATGAAGAACTTGCAGTATTAAAATATTTAAGATCAATTCAGCATATGATTTCTTAATATCAGATTATAGCTCCATAACTGCTGTTATGTTGCCTTTAAGTGTGTGAACTTGTATTGCACTCTGATACTGCAAATTAAGTGGGATATAGCTTCTCAAGTTTTACAGATGTGTTCTGAACAGTTTATACACTTCAAAGATGAATGTTATCAACATAAAACTGTCAAAGGCATATCTTCTAAAGAGTGGTTGAGGGATAAATAAACTAATCCTGATATGTTTTGCCATGTGAAAAGGAGGAATTCAGCCAATACAATCAATCTTTTAAAGAATCTGAAATGCAGAACATTTTAAACATACTTGTTCACAGAAAATATTTATCTCCAGTGATTAATGTGAAAGTGAATTAGATTTTTTTTCAGATGAATTGGGCCTGATAAACAGACAAAAATCAAGCCTAGCAGTTTTAAACGTTACAGCACCTTACAGCTTTTGCTAGCAACTGCTAGGGAAAAAGTTAAACTTACATTTTACAGTGTAACAGCAATTCCAATTAATTTCTGAAGAAAAAGGACACAACTGACCAGTGCATATAATCCATATAGTGTGTTATTTAATAGTCATTAAGGATATGTATCAAAAACTGCAACAAGCAACATAGATATTGCAAATAATACAGGTTTTACTGAAACATGAAGAATATTTGCTTCCATGCAAGCATATAGCTAAACATTCATCTAAAACGTTATTGCAATATTCAATATTTCTTTTCTTGAAGGTTTCTCCATTACCTCTCAAGGAAAAGATTCTCCCACTTTTCTGAAGGGATACCTATAGAAGTTAATTATAAAAGAAAACCTTCTTCAAGACAAATGACTAAAAGTAACGGAGAAGATCCAAAACCTGGAAGTAGGATGGAACGCATTCAACAAGGAGTCCGGAAACGTACACTTCTGGCAAAAAAAAAAGTGCAGAGCATAACGAAAGATGATGTTAAAAGTTATTTACTGAGGAATGCCTTTGTGCTCTTCACCGTTGTTGCTGTGATTCTTGGTGAGTAATTTGTTCAACAGCAATAGTCTGTTCTCCTGTGCAGTTGACAATGATGATTTACCTGGGCAATTTACATTATAAATGAGATTCCAAATTCTTCTGCACTGATAAGAATGTACTGGTTTTAAGAGTTTTGGCTTTGACAGATGCATGTTGAAGTTGAGGGAACAGCCATTGAAATTATTCGTTATTCTAAGGAGAATTTTGTTGAAAAAAATCAACTGCTCTATGAATTCTTCTCTTAAAGAATCAAATACAATAACAAAAATTGAATGTTTTCAAGGACATATTTTTCAAAGTCAGATGAAGCAAAATGCTTAAGATTTAAGGTTTATCTAATCTATGAAAAAATAACACCTAACAATGGCAAATAGTAGTCCTCCATGGATGAAATGAAATTACATTTCTGACTAATGTCTACATTAGAACTTGAATCTTTTTAGTTTTCCCATGTTAAATGCAAAACAAACAAACCTAAGTACAAGGTTTGCTCTCTCAGTCACAATCTTACACATGCTTCTTTCAGATGCAATTGGGGCAACAATGGCAATGTTACATATTCAAAGGACTGCAAGATAACACCTGATTAAATGCCTTTTTAGAATATACAGAGAGGAATCCAGAACATCAGACAGCATTTAGATCTGGAATGTAACAAAATGTAAATTTGAAATATTGTCACACGTTTTTAGGAAAAGAACCTTCTGAGAAAAATATACACTTTAAAAACAGGTTTTCCTTTATTTAATTATATGATCTTTTTTTTTGTAATTTTCCTTTAACTACAGATTTTCTAGATTACTCCATATATTTAATGCAATGCCATTCTATATAGTGTGAGCAAGAACATTATGACTTTACCATACTACTTTCCTTTTTTAACTTTCTATTTGAAGTATAAAACTGTGAATCTGCTCATGAAAACTCAAATGTTAGCACCTGAATATAAGACTATATATCCTACATCTGACTAGCCCTCATGTCCTTGATGATGCTATTCAGTATAAAATTTAGTTTCTACATTTCTACAACTTTTTAGGAATTAAAATTTTAGGGCTTTACAATTATTGTTCTTTGGTACTGCATCCACAGGTTTATTTTTAAATTAATTTCGGGTTGGATAGTCTTTTTCTGGGAGACACCTATTTTAATTTTTATATTGCTAAAATAAAGTACCTGACTGCTGTTACAGAAATGTCAGTCTTTCATATTTATCAAAAATATTTGATCACAAGTGCTTTTAACTCTTATATAATAATTTGTTAGATGTAAAACCCCCATTAAAAATAAGGATAAAAATTTAGGCATTTTATCTACACTGCTCAGGAAAGGCAGAACAAATTAAGCAGGTTTTGAAATACTGTCCATCCTCAAAGGAAAGTAATTCTTGGATTGTCACCTGTCACATTGCTCAAGACCAATGTGCTCTTGCATCAGTGTGACTCCCATCTGTTTAGCAATGAGGGAGCAGAAATGTAGGCTGGACAAGTGTTTTTACTGTTACTGCAAGTTCCAATTAGTTTTAGGATGACTAGTGACAAATGTCTGTCCATAGTTTTATTACCACTTACAGAACGACAGAGTACCAGTAAGGCTGGAACACAAGTTGGGGAATTAATGAAAATAGGCACCCTTGGATGACGCAGCTGCTCCATTTCTGCTCATAAACCTAGAGATATACTTGTTGTAATATGTGGAAAAATGTTTTCTCGCTACTATGACAGAATTATTTAGTTATTTATTTATTTTCGTATTTGTAATTCCTGGTGTAATTTTACAACATATATATATGATTAGAAGAGTAATTTCACACTTGGTAGCTCATAAAAAAGTAAGATTTGGGGGTTTTTTTTTAGAATTTTTTCTGCTGTGGAAATAATCAGAACTAGGGAACAGTTGGCTAAACTGTTCAACTGTGTGGTTGAACTCAGTCTGTCTAGTTTGGCAGGGACTAAATTGTTATCTCTCAGTTGTTTGGTGATCTGTGTGAAATCAGATGGTGAGCTTGATCCCTTTCTTAGTAGACAGCAATCAACATTGCAAAATTAACTCGCCAATTAGCACCACTATCTGTCTCATCAGAGATGCTTGGATGTGAGTGGAGGTGAAAACCAAACTGTACACAGGCCAGGATTGAATCATTTACAAGAAATAATGCATAATGCTCTCTGTAATCTAAATAGACAGATGACATCAGTTTTTAAGACTGACAGTCCAGCAATTTTCACAAGGACTAAACTCAGGAAAAACAAAGCTTTAAAGAGAGCTTTAAATACTGCTGTTTGCTGAGCAGGATTGATACTGGTAGGGGTTAAGTGGACAGGATCATATATCTTAGCCCAATTTCAGGACTGTAGTTTTTAATCGGCATTTGAGTTTGTGTCTGTGGAAATATGTAGTTTTATCAAGTGGGTAGTTGCAGCATGCATTTGTTTGTGTTGCATACCGACAGAGTAGAGATTTTCTGACATTCAAATGATAAGAACTACAGGAATTTACCCTAACTGCTGCTGTTACTCTGATTCTGAATGAAATTCTAAACTGAGTTTACCATCTCCTAAAATACAAAAACAGCTAATCTACAGATTAGAGAAGACAGGCTCCCCAGAGAGGTTGTGGAGTCTCCCTCTATGGAGATTTTCAAGATCTGCCTGGATGATGAGTTCCTAGGTTTCCTGTGCTAGATTAGATTATAGGATATGGTCCTGCTCTGGCAATGGGGTTGGACTCAAAGATCTCCGTAGTCCCTTCTAACCTCTGACATCCTGTGATCCTGTGATCTTTAAAAACTTAATGATGAAGATGGAAGAAGTTATTAATTCAAGTTAAGAAATACTTGTCACTATTCCCCATTTTTGATGTCCTCATGAAGGGTACTTCTAACTTTACATTCTGAATAAGTAATGTCTGTCTGGTGTATTGTTATTCTCATTGTGGTTGCTATCTTTGGTGAAATTTAGACTGCTTTCAAGCCCTTTGAGGACCTTTGAGAAAAGCATGATCATTGAGTTATGATGTAGTTTTTCATATTCTTCTGGCATACCTAGAAGTATTAAGTCAGTTATCCACAGTGGATCTTGACAAGAGCCAATAGATGAGAAAAATCACATGAGGAAAATTTGGGAAGCTGATCACTGGCAAATTCAGAGTGTCTCAATGATCAGGAGCAATTTAAGGTGAGCTAGGAGTCATGGTGGCTCATGGAAAATCTGCAGGAAGTCTTACAAACTTTGAAGTGCTAGCCAGATTACTGGCAAAATATCAGACAGTGCCCTCTGTTGCACATTACTAATCTCCATCATCCTGTCCTCAAAATGCCTTCCTTTCAGATATCTTTCTTTCAGCAGAGTGTCTTGATTGTCTCCTATCTACCTCCCATTTTCTGAATATGCCACAGGAGTCCAGACTTTACTCTGGCAGGACTCCTAAATGCCAAAGAATCTCCTGTGGATTCTGAACTTGTCCTTAAGGAAAGAGCAAGACACACAGAACTGATGAGCAGATTCACAGAAATACTGTTAATTGTGGGGCTCATTGAAGTAGAGGAACTATAAGTACTATAAGTAATTTCTTCATAGTTATGAAGCTATTATAGCTCCAAATTGTTGTTCAAAATTCACTGCTGAGGTTATATGCTGCAGTTATCCACCAGGACATTTAAGGGTGACAGAGATGGATCCAATTCTGTTTTCTGTCTACCTGTCCACCAAAGGGAGTGCAGAACTAGCTATGTGATTGAATTCAGTCTTCTGTAAATGTAGGCAATCTCACAATAGATGTGAAATGTAGATAGGTCCATAGAACATCTGTTCCACAAAAGCATGAAGCATATATAAGACTCCAAAACCTTCCAACATTTATTTTAAAACCTAGCTAAAAGTACAGAAAGAAGATAGAAGAGATGAAGGCATTGCTAATGTCCCTATGTTCCTGAAAAGTGCAAAGAGTTAAATAAAGACTGTAGATGATCCTTCATAATACAAAAGACAAAAGTCCCTTCTTCTGCCAAAAAAAATATCCTAAAATACCTGAAGAATGAAAAACTTTGCGAAGTAGCAGATTCTCCTATTTCAACAGACTGCTGAACTGAACAATCATTTAAAATGTATCCTGAGAGGTTTAAATCTGTAATATGCAGGTAGACAGAATCCTGAATAGAGATCACAAATAAAACAGACAGTCCCCTTCTACTAGCAGATCCTGTCTTGACTGAAGACTGAGACTGACATACCAAGAAAAGGGTATTTGACCCCTTTACACACTGACAATGAACATGATAACAATGCCTAAGGCAGCCGTGGTAAAATTTACATGAGAACAAAGCAAAGATCCAACACTACTGGAGGAACAACTGTGGAAACCAAGTCCTAGGTGAGAGAACATGTTAAAACAGAAAGACAGAAATGTGACAGAAATGTAATACCAGAGAAAAGATTAAGATATATTCAAGAAAACCAAGATCGTTTGGGGGCAGCTAAGGAGCAATCATTTCTGTTTGTTCTGAACTCAGAGGCTGTCTTTGTCCCAGTACTCTCCTAAAGAACCTGCCCAATCCAACTGCTCTTTCACTGAGTGATAAAATTGTCCTGAATAATATTCTGAAAAAAATTTGCTAAGCAAAACCTTAATGGTTTTGGTTTTTTTTTTTTTGAGTTAAGAAACTGTTATAATTGTGAGGGGGAAAACAAAACAAACAAAAAAAGCCCCCAAACCCAAACATGAACAGGCACTGTAAGATGCAGAGTGAAAATTCTTATTTAAAGTTAAAAATTCTAAGGAGATAACTCTTTTCAAAAGGGAAAAAAAAAGGCATAGAAATACAAAGAATTTTAATTCTGCTATTAAGAAGCCAGTAATAAGTATCACCCTGCAAAATATTAACAGTTCCCTAATTTAACAGTTACTTGCAGAATAAAATTATGTTAATTTATTATCACAGTCTTTTCTTACTTTATACTCATGTTACTGAAATGAAAAAGCACGGGTTGATTAACTGCTATATGTTACACAGTGTAGCAACAATAATCTTGGCTACTTTGTGCATTCTGGAAACAGCTGCTGGGCATATATTTATGATAAAGACATAAAATGTGCAAAATATATACTCACTACCTTGTTTACTCTAAATTGTCAAATCATTGGACTTGTAAAGTGCTGTTAAATAGTGTGATAAAAAAGTGTGATAAAACAATCCAGAGAAACATACATTCACAAGACTCTTCATACAGCTTGCTAAAAGGAAGGTAAGATTCTCAAAATTCTCTCTAGAAATTCTAAGAAAACTTACCTTTATTTATACTATGCCACTTCTTACAAAGTAAATTTCAAGGCTGTCCTGTGTGGAATGCAGGACTGTAATGGCATGAGACATTTTAAATGTTTATGTGGTTTCTTAGAAATTTTACAAGAAAATTCCTTGAATGCCAGCAGAATACTGCAACCATGCTACCAAAAGAGATGTTACAACAGAAGCAGTGGCTATCTCAAACACTATAAAAGAAAGATTTGGGTTGAGCATCAAAGGGGACTAAAAAGACATTTCAGCATCAATAGAACTAGTATTAAGGCTTGTCAGTCCTTTCCATTTTTCAGTAGGCACTGTAGACATTATGGTGACTGCAAAGCAGTACAACATCATAAACAATGTGACAATGATTTGTATGCTGAGTAAATGTTTAACATTGTTAGTTCCTTACTAGCACCCTAGCTATTGTAAAGGTAGAATGAGTTGGCATCTGCACTGGAATGCTTTTGAGTTGGCCGCAATGAAGGTGTAGATGAAGATGGCATGTGTGGGTGTTTATGAATTCCTGAAACTTTCATTCATGTGGCTTAAATTTCTCATACAATTTCTTGAAATAAGTAGGCATCTAAAAGTTTCCAGGGATTTTGTGATACCAAAGAAAGAAGTGTTTTATAAAATATTTACTTTGAATCAAGATGAAGTTCATTTGAAAAACTATAGGAAGACATCCAATATTAAGTGAGTTAAACAAATGAATTAATTTTTCTGAATATAATAAGGCTGCTAAAAAGTAACTTATAAATGTGGGCATTGCAATAATTTGTATGTTGCATTCACTTGTAGATCAGCAGCTGAGAAATACTGACCTCTTTTTTCTCACATTGTTATAAAGATCAGATATTCTGGAACAACAAACTGCATAATATAATCCATGCAGTCACATTATTTGAGTATTAGTTGAGTATTCTCTCCATCCTCTCAGTTCCTGTTTACTGTGCATTCCCTTAGATTTTCTATTCTGACCACAAGAGATTTAGAAGTGCCAAAACATGACCAAAGAATGTCAATGAAGTTGTAGAAGTGTCTACAGAACAAATCTTATGAGGTGCAGCTGATGGCGATAGGGATGTTTAGCCTGGAGAAAAGAATACTCCAGGGAGACATTGCTATAACTCTGCAACTACCTGAAAGGAGTTTGTAGGGATGTGGCTATTGGTCTCTTCTCCCAAGTAAGGAGTGAGAGGACAAGAGAAGAGAGCATCAAGTTCCACCAGGGGAGGTTTAGATTGCACATTAGGAAAAAATTCCTCACCAAAAAGGTTGTCAACCATTGGAGCAGGCTGTCCAGCGAAGCAGTTGAGTCACCAAACCTGGAGGTATTTAAAAGACTTGTAGGTGTGGCATGCAGGGACATGGTTTAGTGGAGACTTGGCAGTGCTGCATTAATGTTTGGACTCACTGACCTTAAAGCTCTTTTCCAGCCTTAATAATTATACAATTCTTTGTGATTTATCATCTTTTGTCATATATTTATTTCTCAACATATTTCAGCTCAGATCAACCCAGAGCTTTGGAGCAACAAGGCAACACAAGTGATAAATAAAATGAAATAGAAAGGAGCTAAGAGATTTTAATTTTATTTTTTTTTTACCGATTTGTCCAGCTGTGTTATTCACAGTATATATTATGAGTTCAACGATGTATATGAGAAAACAAGTAGGATTTTGACCAAGAAGTTTCAAGTTAGTCACTGATACAATGGAATTAGAAATATAGAACAGGCAAGAAACTACGGAAAACAGGGAAAGAACAAATGGATTTTTTTCCACACAAATTTTATGAAGAGTTAGATTATTCCATTTATCATGTCAACACATCAGAGTTGAAGTTGTACTGGCACTGTTTGCACTTTTAACAACAGGATGAAAATACAGGGTGTGTATCTCTTTAAAATCCATATAAAAATACATTTATATTTATAATGGATTTTAAAAAGCATTTATTAAAACAGAAAATAATAGCTCTAATGAACTGTGCAATGGTGAAAGGAAAAAGTTGAAAGCAGGAAAAAAAGGCAAAGAAAACCAGAAGGATAACAGGAGACTCAGGCGGATAACAAGGTGCAACTGTTACTCATGTTTTGTGGTTCTTCTCCAATGTCTTTTCCCTTAGCACCAGTTAAATTAACTTTTTAAAATCTTGTTCACTTCTCTATATTGAAGAAATTAATTTTCTTGATTGAAATTTGACATGTGATTCTATGATTCTATATGTATGTATTTTCTATTGGCATGGATACAAAACCATAAATGGAAATCAGCCTGACAGTTACAAAGTGTGTTTGGTTTTTACCATGTACTCTAACTTGGCATAACTGAAAATACATTATTCAGGAAAAGTCTGTAAAAGATAAGTCTTAAGCGTACATCATTATTTACACTGAAACATAAGCTGTTCCCTCAAACTGACTCTAGGAAATGCTCTGGTTTTACCATTCAAAAGGACTAAATTAAAAAATAAAATAAATTTTTTAAATTGCCTTTATAAACAGGACCATTATTCAGGCAATAATAACCAAAGGCATATGCTATATAAGACTAATGCACATATTTTTAATTTTAAAATAATTTTCACTTGTGAATACATATATACATACATATACAAACATGGGTGTACAAGCCTTCAAAGCCTAAAACATAAGCAAAGAAAGCCATGTATGTAATCCAAATCACAGAGTTGGTTGCCTTTCTAATGAGCAAGAGGAAGGAGGCTCAAAGGGTTAATTCCACAGGTCCATAAGCTGAGCATGTAACTGTCCAAAACTTTCCAGGAGAAAAACAAACAAACAAACAAACAACAGGTTTGCATTCCTACTCCCACTCCTTTCCGAGTGAGTCAGGACCATGCCAGATACTTTCACTCGGTCAAGATCTAGAAGCACAAGAGCTCTCAACCTGAAAATGGTGTCAGCAGACCCTGAGGAATTGGCTTAGTCTTTTCCTTTCAAAAGGCAAGTTATGTGAAGATTCAATACCACCATTCCTTTTAAAGTTGTGTCCTCAGACAGAAGAAAATTCAAGATTTCTAACGGCAAATATTTAAGTCAGGAGAGCAGGAGGCATGATGTTTTAACTGAATGTCTAAACGACTCATCTGTAACAGGGAGCCTCAGGCTGTGAAGTAATCATTTGATCAAGAATAGGAACATAGGGCATCTAAAATCCAGGAGATTCTCTTAGTGCATGCATCATACATGTTCAGTTTCTAGATCCCCAGAACTTCACCTGGAAGTAGGAAAATAGATGGCAATTGATGGCAATTCTGAGAAAAACATTAGAAGAATAGCGAGAAGTGGGGGATCTCCGGAACAGAGAAGTGTCTATTAAATGTATAGATTTCCAGAACTGAGCTTTTCTTTTTATCTAGAGAGACTTTGAAGGTCACAGTTTGGACTCAGGTACCTACTATGTAATTAATTATTATTCCAGATGCCACTTTTCCTTTGCCATTTTTGTGTCCTTTAAGATAGAGAAATTCTGTCATTCTGAATAATACCTAACAGTGAGAAAAGAGGTATAACCTATATGAAGGCTACATCTAAATTATCCCACTATGTTGCAAATTCTTTGGATGCGTTAACTCCAAATTATTAATGACATGTCTTTTTAATTAACTGAAATAGAACACTTAGGGAAATTCATGTGTTGGAAAAGACTGTTGACCAATAAGCCAAACAGATGGAAGTTTCTGATTATTAATAGTCTCACAGTCATTTTGAAGTTTTTAGAGATAAATTGGCTCAAGTAACAAAAATTGAATAGCTAAGGACTGGAGAAGAATCTGGAGAAGATTCTGGGGAGACCTTATTATGGCCTTCCAATATCTTAAGGGGGCCACAAGAAAGCTGGGGAGGTACTTTTTAGGATGTTGGGTAATTATAAGACTAGAGGCAATGGATTAAAACTAAAGATGGGTCAAATCAGATCAGACATTATGAAGAATTTATTCCAATGAGGGTAATGAGAGAGTTTGATCAGAGAGGTGGGGGAAACCCCATCCTTGGAAATTTTTAAGGCTAGGCTGGATGGGTCTATGAGCAACCTGACCTAGTGAGAAGTGTCCCTGCCCATGGCAGGGAGGTTGGAATTAGATGATCTTTAAGGTCCCTTCCAACCCTTACAGTTCTAGGATTCTATGACTGAAAACATCCTAGCTATCTTTTGAAGAAGATGGTAACATGATTCCATCATGAGCATGCTTTCCTTATCTAAAGAATTCCCTGAATGTTAAACATAAATAAAGGATTTTGATAAAACTTCCACCTGATATGACAGAAGTGTTGCATTCTATAACAGGAAATGCTTTCTTTTGGTCTGTCCAGGTTGTATGTGTCAGCAAAATACTGGATAAAAAAGGTCTTTAAAGTCTTTTAACAAAGTTTGTCACATGAGTTATGTTCCATGACCCAAACAGTCCTGGCACAGGCATATCTTGATTCAACAAAAAACTTAATCGTCAGTGGCAGATCTAAGCCATCAGTGATAAGCTAAAGTAACAGGTGTTTTTGCTGAAATGAAAAGTTGGGCTAGTTCATAGATTCATAGATTCATAGATTCATAGATATTAGGGGTTGGAAGGGACCTAGAAGATCATCTAGTCCAACCC
>JAOEGS010018438.1:0-15867 GCA_025447755.1 Corythornis vintsioides | reverse complement strand
TGGCCAACCTCCCCTGCAATAGCTCCAGGGATGGGGCCCCAACCACCTCCCTGGGGAGCCTGTGCCACTGATCCACCCCCCTCAAGGTCAAGAACTTCTTCCTGAGATCCAGTCTAAATCTACTCTGCTCTAATTTAAACCCATTATGGGGCTTACTTAAGTTATTGATTATTAATTGATGAGAAAGGACACCTTAATGCCTTCTTACAGTACTGTGTAGTTGCAAAACTCCAGGAATTGAAACTTGCAAATTAGTTTCAGTGAAAATGAAGTGAGGAGCTGGTTTTGCATCACTGTCACATGAAAGGAGTCCCTCAAGCAGCCTACCTCACATTTGAAAGAGCAGTCCCATGGCCAGCCTTGCCCACAGATCTGAACACCACAGGGATTTTAATTTTTCATATGTGTTAACAAGCATGTAGTTTAATCACATATCTACATGCATTTGTATTTTTAGGCTACAAGTGACCTGGAAAACTATGATAAAACCCGCCACGAGGAGTTCAAGAAATATGAGATGATGAAAGAACATGAGAGGAGAGAGTATTTAAAAACCCTGGATGAAGAAAAGAGGCAACGTGAGGAATCCAAATTTGAGGAGATGAAGAAAAAGCATGGAGATCACCCAAAAGTTCACCACCCTGTAAGGCCTTAGTCTTGTCTTGACTGGGGGGGGGGAGCTTTCCTTCACCAAGAGAAAAAGCTAAGAAAGTGAAGGGTGTTTTTGGTTCTCAGCAACTGCCTCTTTGCATTGACATGGCCACAATGGTGAGAGCAGGACAAATACCCACTGCATGGACCCCCTTTTGTCCTGTACAGATGCCACTGCTGGCAGCACTGCTATTAAACTCATGAGAGAGAAACCAGAACAATATTCAGAGTTGTGGGGATGCCTTCATGCTATTCCTGGCCTGCAAGGAGCTCCATCACAGTACCTTGTGCTCTAGAAAAATCCAACTAATTGAATTCCCTTCAGCTGTTATTTCTAGATGAGTCTGTGTGGCCATGTCTAATTATTACAAGTGTTCCTTCCCACAGAATGGGCATTTCCTTGGCACTCCCTCTTTCCCTTGGCCTTTCTGGCTAATGAAAGTATGAGACCTGAGCCAAAGGGAATTAAAGACAATTCCAATTGCAACATGAAGAATCAGAAAATAAGGCCTTTCAGAGAAACCATAATACAAGGCTAATGCAGAAAACTTACCCTCGCTCACTTTTTGACTAGTTTTGCTTTGGAACCCATCTCTAGGGAAGCAAAGATCAGCTGAAGGAGGTGTGGGAAGAAGCAGATGGACTAGATCCTAATGAATTTGACCCCAAAACATTTTTCAAATTACACGGTAAGAAATTGAGTTTAATTTAATGAACAAGTGAAGTGACTTTGTTACCTTCTGCTGCTATTTTGGTTCATAAAATAAGTATGTATTCTAGTTAATAAACTGTATTTCTTCTTTCTAGAAGGAGATTTTTAAAGATACTATTCTGAAAATATTTGGTAGTGCTTTTTTTTTTTTTTTTTTGTAAATCTTACCACAACAAATATCTGAAAGAACCTTTTGCCTTAGTATATATCTAAATAAAAGATGCACCTAAACACAAATATTGTATAACACTCATTTGAGCTAGGCATTCTCTTCTTTTCAGAGGTGGTATAACAATATTCAAGAGTAGAATGGAGGATAAAAGGTAGAACATTAGTTATCAGAATTATTCTTTCTGCATTTGTAATGAAAAATTATTTTACAGTTTTCAAGTGCTGAGTATTTATACAGATTTTCACAATTCTTTAGGGTTTTTTGGAGGGTCATTCTGTTGCTTTTTCTACAGACTTCTGTTGCTTCTGAATCTGTTGTACAAATTTAACAACTCAATTTGTTAACTTAGCAATACTTTTTGGCAGTTGGACTCTGTGCAATGCTGTTGTGACCTATTTGAGTTTGTTAGTCTAAGAAGCAGGGAGACTGCTTAAAACTTGTCCAAGCAACCAACACAATCTAGTTCAGCCAATGTCTGATGAAAACCAGCACAGAAAAACCAACCTGTGTAACCAGCATCTTGTCAGAGGAGGGGTTTAATGCAGATGAGCTATGTATGCTGATATTTATCTCAGAATATATCTCAGAGAATATCTCACCTGTTACTTTCTGTTCACACTTAACTTGCATTTTCAACACTTCTTTTTCTAGATGTCAATACTGATGGGTTCCTAGATGAGCAAGAATTAGAAGCCTTATTTACTAAAGAGGTAAAAAGGTTCAGAAACAACTTGTTCATTAAATGGTTACAGGGATGTCTGGTTTTTTTTTCTGAGCATATCTGGGGGTTTTAGACTACAAATGAGAGTATTCATGCCACCTTTTGTGCTACCTTCATGATTCTACAGAAAACAAAGTAGGAAAACAAAGTAGTTGAGGCAGAGGACTTAGAGACACCAGAGATCCAGTGCTGGTGGCAGCTTTGTTGGAGATGCAGGACAGCTGTAGCAGTGTGAATTACAATGCAGATCCTCCAGCCTGGCAGAGGGTCTGAAACTGGGGAGCTGTGCTCATTCAGTGCTTATCAACAGGTCACAAGACTCATTCAGAGGAAAAAAAAGTCATGCTGATGTGGGTTTGCTCAAAGACATCCTACAGTGGTGGGAACTGCAGAATCAAGGAGCAAAGAGCCTTAATCTGAATTTTTCCAATAGGTTCTGTTTAGAAGAAAACCCTAAACTTCCCATCAAAGATCCAGTACTGTGGCTGCCAGCACCTAATCTTACCATTTTTTTTCTAGCTACCCTGGGTCACAGAGGAAATGTGCTGTGCAGTGTATGTAGAAGCATATAAATACAAACTACTGGAGACTTTTGAAGAAATGAAACCTTACATATATAGATTTCTAACAATACTTTGCAAAATATTTAATACAATGAAGATATATGGCAACCTTTTTTGTGACACATTAAGTCCCAGCATTGTGCAGTTTTGTAGCCTAAAAACAAATAGCCTGGGGGCCTTAAAATCACCTATGACCAGGCAAGGGAGGTTAAATGCCAAAGCAAGCTAAGCAGCAGTTAATAAGCATGAATTCACCAGAAAGACACTGTGCCAGAAGAGATGTGGACCATGACAGTAAGCACCCCATTGTCTGGTGATAACCTGGGTGCTCCCAGGGTCAGCTGCATGCTCTGCTAAAACAGCTGCACTCCCCTGTTCCAGAAAGCCCGGGGCAGCTCTGCCTGCTTTCAGGCAGCTGTAGGATCAGGCTCTGCAGCCCTAGGTCACTCTCACTGCACTGTTCCCAGCTCTGAATTACAACAGACCACATGAATTAACTGAAAGCTTCATTCTTAGCAATGAATGGCTCACTTGTTGCTTCAGTACTACACTGAAAGGGGAATTACACACACTCATGCTAAGGGAAGAGGGTTGTTTTTAGCAACATCTCAGGCTGCTGTTCCAAATATGTTCATTTGCATGAGCATTCCTTTCTTCAAAATAACAGTCTGCCCAATTTGATTTTCAGCTAGAAAAAGTTTATGATCCCAAAAATGAAGAGGATGACATGGTTGAAATGGAAGAAGAAAGGCTGAGAATGAGAGAACATGTAATGAATGAGGTGGGGATTGCTGTGAAGCTGCTGGTTTCCTTCTGTCTTTAGGAAATACAGTCCTCCTAGCATGGAGGGTTGTCCAGGTACAGCAGAAAGGGACCACCCTGAAGCTTGAGGAACAGAGCAAGCCTGATCTTACATTAGTCATAAAGGGAAGGACTCCCTCCCTTCCCCTTAAAAGGTTGACACAATTCATCTGGGCTTCTGTTTTCAAACCTCCCCATGCACCAGTGGGGATTAGTCTGACTCACAGTTACAAAATTACCAGAAAGCTACAATATATATTTCTCAAAAAAAAAAAATTGCCTTCCACTATTATTGCTGGGGCTGTGACCACAAATAATGTTTTGAATAACACTAATTTTGAAGTTAACTGTGAGAATTGACTTTATTTCCATTTTTTTTAAGCTGGGAGAAAATTTTCCCAAGATGTTGCTGGCCTTCCTTTGAAAGTGGGACAGTTGAAAAGCGAAGTGGTTCGATTTCAAAGATATTTGCATGATAAAATCAAACATTAGCTCCACCAAAACCCATCCACTCAGTTGATTTTCTGGGGTTTTTTTTGCTTCAAATAGGTTGACATCAACAAGGACCGCCTGGTGACTTTGGAAGAGTTCCTGAGAGCTACAGAAAAAAAAGAGTTTTTGGAGCCAGACAGCTGGGAGGTAATGAAAAGATGTTCCAAGTACAACCTATGGTGTCGTGAGCATCACTCTGAGCAGGACAGGCAGTGTCTCTGCTCAGGGCTTTGTGGCCGTGTGGTTAACCCAGCTTAGCCCAGTGCCCCGGGCTGCAGGGCTCAGCCCCTGGGGACAAACCAGCAGCGGGGGTTTAGCACCACCCTGTGGCTTCTAAAGAGCTTTTCCCAGAGGCTTTGCAAACTGAAAATGGACCTTTTGTTTCTGAATCCATTTAAAGGGAAGATAAGTCGGTTTTAATTTAATTTTTGTTTTATCTACTTCTAAATTTGTAGATTAGAATAGCTGAGAACCAGCTGTTTTGCTGGTTTGGATAGTGTGCTAACCATTTACAGTGGGTATTTCCATTAAATACTTAGTTGTATTCAGCTGTAAATTACAATTAATTTACAAATTACCATTTACAGCTGGGTATTTCTAGGAAAACTCTCAGTTGAGTGCACTGTACAATTCACAGTACACTAATAATAATTTACTAATCACTAATCATCATTTAAGTAGGAAGATAATAAACATATGCATTCCTGGCTAAGCATTCCTGTTTGTATGCATTTCTTGCAGACACTAGATCAACAGCAGCTCTTCACTGAGGACGAGCTCAAGGAATTTGAAAGTCATATTTCTCAGCAGGAAGATGAACTTAGAAAGAAGGCAGAAGATCTTCAGAAGCAGAAGGAAGAGCTACAGAGGCAGCACGACCAGCTTCAGGCTCAGAAACAAGAGCTTCAGCAGGTACATTTATGAGAAGAGATTCTTTTCCCTTTTCTTTATCCTTACATGTGTTAATGGATCTTGACAATCTCCAACTATTCTTTACCTTGATATGAGACCCAGCTAAATTCTAAACTAACCATATAACAGCAAAACAACCTAATATTCAGGACAAGAGCAAACAACACCAGCACCTCTAGTCAGTAGGAAGTCCCTTAACAAACATTTTACATAATGACTGAAACATTTGGATTAGGGGTATTAATTGGTGTCACATCAGAGAAAGTTGACAGATTGAAGTTTTTCAATTGTTGTTTATTTTTCCCCAGGTTGTAAAACAGATGGAACAAAAGAAACTACAGCAAGGAAACCCCCCTGCAGGACCAGCTGGAGAACTGAAATTTCAACCCCGTATGTGACTTGGGGGGGTGGGGGAATACACAAACTTTGAAATAAGATAGCTAATGGAAAAGTAATTCCAGCTATATTTGCTGTTGAAACTGTTAATATACTAAGATACCTAATGGAAAAGTAGTTCCACATATTTGCTGTTGAAACTGTTACTATAGTGTGGTTTTCATGATCTCTCTAGAGACATTCACTAAACTGATTTAAGGGGGGAAGTATGGAACTCTCCTAAAGTATTCCTGAAATCTCAGTGCTTAAGTCCATAGTAGAACAACAAGAATTCTAAACTGAGGCATCAAATGGGCAGAGAAAAGGGATTGTGCTGTACCTGTCTAAAAAAAAATATTGCTAGGATATCTAGGATTTCTGATTTCTAGGATTTCTCTGTATTATCCAGAGAAGAGTAGGGACATACAAATGACTTAGTCTGCCTGATGCTCTGTGGCTGCATTACCAATCAAATCAAAGCATTAAATGCTTTCAACAAGTCCATCCTCACTGGCCAAGTTAGCAGCAGGTGGGCACAACATGACATGGTTAAGTTAGTTTTAGACAGTAGGAATGACCAATTGCTTCAAACTTCAGAAGATAGTGTCCTAATAAATCATTGCTGGCAACAAACTGAACAAACTGAAACTCTTAACTCTTAATCCCAAGGCCAGCAGTGGGATTTCAAACCTTAAGTGCTGTAGTCAGTGCTTACAGCTTGCTTTGTTGAGTACCCTGAAATTCTACCCCCAAGTCTCTCATTTCTGTAAAGAGCAATAATGAAATTGCAGTACCAATTTAATTTTGTCTTTCATTTGCTTCTAAACTGCCTGTGGGTAGTTTCATGTTAAGATCCTTGGTTCTGAGAACCTCACTTGCTCTCACCTTCAGTAAAAACATCCCATGAAGATGCCCTGGGAGTTGGAGTAATAATAACACATCTTTTGATACTGGCAATATTGCAGCAGATGCTGTTCCTAACATAAAAACTTTCTGCAAAGTCATTTAATCAGGTGTCTTAAAAATTTATTATATTAATCAGAACTAGTCAGTACTCAGTCACTGAGTGGAGATCCAAGAAACATCATTTCTCTGGAGCACCTAAGGGGAATTTAAGGTCAGGCAAGTCACAAAATGCACCTACAGGTTCTGAAATCTTCAGCAAACTATGAAAATTAGTATTTTGCAATGGGAGAATGTAAGTACTGTTGACACAGTGAGGAGCAAAATAGAGGAGCCAGGTAATTTTTTTTTTCTAAGTTTCCAATACTGGTATTAAAGCTTTCATAAAGACATGTTTTAGAAAGAACAATCTCCAAAGAACCAATGTGTTATGTCAGGGAAAATATTTCCCAGAAAAAGAACCAGCTCCTAATCTAAGAAGAAATGCTGAATATTATAATAATGTAGTCTATTGGGTTATCTCCATCTGATTTCATTGCTAGTCACAGAGAATTATTGATTCCACTTACAAACCACAACAGAAGGTTTTGTTTGATTGTCCCTACACTAGAAACTTTCCTTTAGAGACTCTCACCAGTTTAACTGACCAGTCACAAATGATTTTATTCTTGTTTTACAGCTGGTGAACACAAAGTTGGAGATGCACCAAAACATCCTGCAGGAGGTGATCAACCTTTACCACCAGGACATGTTCAAGAACCAGCTGTTAGAACTGATCAAGTTCATCCTTAACCACTTGTGCCTCAACTTTCTAGCATCTTTATTACTTGGGGGGTGGGGGGGCCAGCAGGAAATCAGTGAAACATTAACTCTACTTTCTGCCCCAGACAATAAAATCATTGGGAATGTTAGAGATAAAAGATCAATCATGTTGGAATCACAAACTCAACTCATTTTCTCTCCAGTGCATCAGTGAGAAACACAATAAGGGAATTATTTAGATAATTGTGGAGGGAATTAATGAAACTATGAATACACAAGATTTTTATGGCAGGGGACTGACCTGTTGAACTCTTCTCTTACAAAAAGAGGGGAGTGTCTGCCATGGCAGAATGTCTGCTTAGGGCATGAATCAGATCTTCTCAGAGAGGAAGCAGGGAACTGGCCTGAATGTCAAGTTAGGTCTAGTTTGTCACAGAAACCTCTTTCCAGAAATGCTGAGAAGCAAACTATGAGGAAACAAAAAAAACCATAGACAAAGGCCTCCCCAGCACACCAAACCCTTCCTTCTTTGAGACCAAATAAAAATCAAACTTTTGATCCTTTAGCATAGAAAATGTGCACTTTCTAAAAAAAATCTGAATATAGCAAAGAATGATGTGGAACAGTGAATATTTTTCATGTTTACAGAAGCCTAAGAATTTCACTGTAAGCCTTCAGAAGGAATGCTGGCCTTCTGCTCAGAACCATCCTCCTCCAGACTAACTCTGGGTAGCAGCTGATACTCCTCTGGCTCTGGGGACAGGACTTTTGTCCCTCTTTCTTTCATCAGGTGCCAGCTGATCTCAAAATTTTTGCATGTTATTAAGTAAGCTTTTTTTATGTTCATGTTGTGCAGAACAGAACAGGACTCCTTGTCTTTTTCTGTGTGGATTCTCCTACCTCCTGTGTTAATACCCAGTCTGTCAACATGCACCATGTGCTTCAGAAAGCTCAAACATGAAGCTTTGACTTGTTGAGTCACTATTATCTCTTAGTAGTCTTTCAGCAATTGGTGTAAATTTATGAAGTGTCCTAAAACAGGGGTGCTACTTGATTGTATTATTCTGGTATTGAGCCAGGATAGGTCCCTCATATTGTAAGCTAAGACCATACAAGAATAAGTTGATTTGCCTGTGGATTTTACTATAATGTTGTGTGTTGGTCCTTGCTTGTCACTCTCTTCAGACTGAAGGTATCCTGAAGTATAAACCCCATTTGATTTTATTTTTTTTTTGGTGGTTGTTGTTTGCTTAGGCTTTTGTGTTTGCTTTTTGTTTTAACCATAGCTTGTTGAGCTCACATAATGCTGGCTTTGAACTGATACACAGACACCTTCCTGGTCTGGAGCTAGCTGCTGGCACTGCCATTAAAGGAGAGCAGTTGGGTTTGGAGCAAAGAAACAGAGGCAAACTTCTGGTAGGGAAAGGTGTTCTTAACAGAGTAACACTTGAATGCTTTAGACAAACTCAAGAAATAAAATGTTAGCAATTGCCTCCTCTATGTTGCCATTGGGAAGTTTCTCATTCTGAAGAGCTTTGGTTGATCAAAGCTAGGCATATTCCTTCCATGTTTGTTTTCTTTCATCAGGTCCAAGCATATTCTTGTTCTCCACACAGTATAATAGAGCTATCTACCAGAAGAGATTAGGTTTGCTTTTTGCTTATCTGTTTCATCTTCTTAGCTGTCATGTCATTTCCTTCATTTACAACCTTTGAACAATTAGACTTCTAGATTTATTTGTATGTTTTCTGTGCAAGTGGTTAACATTTTAGTTCCTAAACCAGGGTCTCCACTGTTTGTCATTTCTATGCAGTTCTATTATCAGCTTCATTATGTCTGTCAGGAGACTAAAATACCTTTCAACAGCTTCATCTGTTAGTGAAGAGGCCCAGACATAGTTACAGCTACATCCAGACTAACATTGTTCCTTGGTGCACAGCCCTGTGTTTGGGGTTGTAGCCTGATAGGGCAAGGAAAGAAACAGAGGGAATTAGTGTTGGGGAAAAGGTCAGGGAATTTTCTTCATGTCCCACATGCAAATTTAGAGAGGACAAATGATAGAGCCACAGAGGTTTGTGGAGAATCAAGGAATGAAACCTCTGTGAGGGCATTTCTACCACAGAAATCATTCCTTCAGCCTACATCTGCCTCCTGTGTGTGCAAGGACATGCTTTGTAATCTCATCTTTGAGCTTCAGTGCAGTCTCTTCCATTTTCAGATCCTGACTCTCCCTGCTACTGAAGATGGGCATTAAATCTCACCCCATTTACTTTGAAACATCCAAAGTTTTGGACAGAACTGTTGTCACTTGGGTGTTGAATTTGGCTTCTGCTTCACCACTATCTAGGGAGGGTCTGGTGACTGGGGAAGCTGCTTGGGAGAAGTCACTTTTCATTTGTCATTTCATTTGACACCTAAATGTTCTCAGCAGTGTTAATTGCAATTTAGCAATGTACTACAGCCTCACTCTGCATGTTTCTGCTGCTTATAAAAAAAAAAAAAAAGGTTTTTTAAACCTTAAAATTGGTGATCAGGTTTCTCTCTAGCAATAATCAAGATTTAGTCCACCTGATAATTATTTGCCCTGATTTCTATGGCAGTCAGAGCACTGGTCCTCAGTATTGCCTAAGGTATCAAACTCAGAACAGGTCTGATGTTTATTGCCTGTTGTTTCTCAGCAGAGATCCCAAGTTAGAACTTAGTGCTGATCCACCCAGTGAGAAATCTCAGTGGGGACCTGTATCACAGTGAGAAGGAGGATGAAGTGGATGTTCTTTCACCAGATGGTCTGTCAGGTCAGCTCTGCTCTGTCCACACTGCACCCACTGCTGTCCAGCTCATCCTCTCCACAGCAAGGCTGTTAGAGGGTCTCTGTCCACACCTAATAAACTATTTTTATGGCTCAGTTCTCAAGTGTGGTTTGAAGAAGAGCTCTCACTGGGAGGAACACCTGCCTTAGAGGTTATGCAACATGCTGAAGTTGGGCTCACATGTGAAACATTTGGCAGATTTGATGCTTTTTAGTGTGTTTTTTTGGTTTTGGTGCTGGTAACTTTTAATTGGGTTCTCTCCTCCATGAAGGAGACAGTACTGGCCACTAAACATATTTTTACCATGGTTCTGGTTTCTCAGGAGCTTTAAAAATTGGAATTAACTAAGCTTACAGCTAGAATAAGAAAGCTAAAATACCAGATAAAAAAGGGACTGGAATATGGGCACCAGTGCTTGCATCTGTACTCTGCTTGTCATTTAGGAGGTGATTCCAAGAAAGCTGAATGTAACTTCATACAGACACCAGTTCCAAGGCAAAGATGCAGAGATTTGGTTTTGTACTTGGCTGGGATTTTGGTAGGAGGATGAAGGTGGAAGATCTGGTCAATGTACAAATCCATATCCTGCAGTGCAACATATGTAGGGAAAAAAAACCCCACAGCCCCATTCTGTACTTTGTATAGATTAGTTTTTAACTGGATTAAACTGAAATTCACTGCAGTGACACACATCTAGTGTTCTGTTTTAAGCATGGGGGAAAGAGATGGGTGGAGATCTTGTCTAAATGCTAAAACACAAGAAAACTTTGTGTTTGTGCTTAGAGGCCCTTCCTGTTTGCCCTCTACTTTTTGCTTTTTTTGAAGAGATGTGAAAAGGCATTTCTGAAAAGATATTTTATCTTGTTATCTTCTGGCACCACTGAGCTCATTCATGGCAAGGGCTAATTATGTGCTCAAATGCTCAACTTTATTAATAAAAATACAAACCAAATTAATTAAAATGCTACTGCAACACCATTAGAAACTTGGCAACACAACACACTTCCCTGACTTGCTCCAATTGAAACCAGAAATCCCAGGAAAGGTGAAGCACCTGCAGGTTTAATAACAGTTGTTTGCAGTAGGTTGCTTTCTCTTTGCTTACAGATGCTGCCTTCAAAGCCAGGGGTGAGCCCTGTGGAATTGTGGCTCCTGGAGAGACCCACAGGACATGATGCTCTATCCAGCCACACTAAACTTACCCATTTTGTAAGTGCCTCTTAAGAAAAATTGGGTGTATGGTGGAATTTTGCAAACAAGTGTAGCTCTGAACTATGGATTATCCTATAATCAGAATTATGTCTTGTTTCCATCCTCATCCATCAACTGATGCCAAGAGGGAGTTATACCAAGGCAGTGAAATGAAAATAGCAACACTCCAAATTACTCTTCTAATAATGAACTTTTTTTGTGTGATGGGAAATAGGGAACTTGCTCAAGACCTATTTATTATTTTATATTTATATTTTTATTATTGAGCATCCAGAGGTAGCAAATATCAAAGCCAGCTAGTGAGTGATGTTCTGAGCCCACTACTAGAGGCTATGCAGAGCTTTCCATGGCAGTTAGGACCATGGAGAAGTGATATAATATCTCTTAAGACACCAGGAGTTTTCACATGATAAACAGAGTTACTGTTTCTTCACTAGAGGGAGTCTAAGACCAGGATTAAGAGAATTCAGCAGCATAGGGATGGCATCATAAAATAGGATGGTGAAACCTGGATCTGTTCCTGGGTGACTTGGTCTAGGTGATCCTGCTCGGGCAGGGGGGTTGGACTAGATGATCTTCTAGGTCCCTTCCAACCCCTAATATCTATGAATCTATGAATCCCTCAAAAGGGCTTTTTTTTTTTTGTCTTCTGCAAGAGCCCATGTCTTACATGGTGCTGTTTCCTTTTGGAAGATACCTGGAAAGCACAAATGAGCACTAAGCCAGTGATGCTCTTCCTGAGCACAGACACCTCTTGGCCATGCTTGATCCCAAGTACAGTACACAACTAGGTAACACCAACATGAGAATCACTTGGTATTGAAAAGTTCAAGATCCTAACCCAGAGAAAAAGTTTTACATTTATAGCTGGAAACCATAGTTCTCCCAGAATATGATCCTACATGTCAAAACACTGAAATTAAAGGCAATGCTGCACTATTTCTGCCAAAAAGATGCCAACTTATCATCACTTCTGATGGTGCTCCAGGAACAGCTCCTGTGGAGGTAGTTGGGAAGTTGTTTTATGTTAGTTTTTCTCCCCAGGAATTCTGAAGGTTAAAATTGCATAAATCAGATGGGGAAGCTCCAGTGGAAGTGCAATCACCAATGAATATCCACTCAAATTGGTAAAAATAGTGTTAATGATGAGGAGCAGGATACAGGAATAAGGTGCTATCAAGCCATGCCTAAAACTTCCCAGTTTCCCTGGATCTCCAGTTTAATTGTCTGTGTTCAATGTTATGCTGCTTACTACACATAAAGCCACAGCTCATTTTCAGCTACAGAAGTTTTTCTTACTCTAAATAACCTCTTTCTATGCATTTTTTAGCAAGAGAAAAATTAAATGCTGTAAATGTTCACTTTGTGCTCACTGAGTGTTATAAAGTTATCAATAATTTAAATCCCATACACTATTCATAGTCTATAGAAGTATCTTTAATTTTCTGTGGTGTTCACATTACTCAGACAAGAAAAATATCCAGCCAGTCACCTATCCTGATGGGGAGATTCAATTCAATCCACAGGTAATTACAGAATGGTCCTTATTAATTTCTCTATCAATTATTTACAGCTCCCAGGTTACAATTTAGTCTCAGTTGCTGTACTAACAGCTTCCTGTCCTGCTTGGACTGGTTGCTTTCCTGTACATTAAGCACTAAAATCACAGAGCTGGTTGCAAGGATCTATCTTCCTATTTTGATTATATTACCACTTCTTCCCTGAAAACTGTTTTTGCAAATTATTTATTTTTATCAAGGCTAATAGGAAGGATGGGTGGCTGCATCCAGTACTGGAAAACACTGCTATTGTGCTCTCCAAACAAATGCTCATGTACTTCTGCTCCCATTTCCTTCAAAGCAAGGTTTGCTTGGCACTTTGGTACCAGCCAGTTTGGGCATCTCCTAAGCATCAGTGGGTGATGCTCTACTGGGTGGCACCACAGACCTGTGCTGGCTGCCTTCTGGGGCTGCCCAACTGCCTGCAGGTTGCCAACCTCACCAAGGGCCAGGGATTAGCAGCTGGCATCCATCCACATGGTGTGTGCCAGCTCATGCATGCTTTGCTGTCACTCAGCTTTCAGTCTAGATGGGTCCTAAATGTTTTAGATGTTCCTTGGGTTCCACAGGACAAAGGCATGGTGGCAGCAGTTTTGCACTACATATGCACAGAGCTTTTTTTAGAAGTAAATTGCAACACTTAATAATTTAATTGATAAACTTGATAAGCTCCCCTTAATGAAGGAAGTAG
Organism: Corythornis vintsioides; assembly: GCA_025447755.1. Taxonomy (NCBI): domain Eukaryota; kingdom Metazoa; phylum Chordata; class Aves; order Coraciiformes; family Alcedinidae; genus Corythornis; species Corythornis vintsioides. The sequence goes on along the minus strand of JAOEGS010018438.1, from coordinate 2,531 downwards.
AGTTGCTTCACTGAGGGCAGAGCTGCACATACCTGAAGAAACACTTGTGACACTTCTGAAATAGCCTGAATGGTAGCACTATTGTTTAAGATTTCCCAACTGGACAATTAGGCTATGGCCACTTTCCAATTAATTAACACTTTTCATTCCTTTTTCCTTAAACAAATGCTTTGCAAGAACACAACAGAAGTTTCAAACAACAGAGGTTTCAGGATAGGTACAGTACATGAATAAGATAGCTGTAAAAGCATCAAAGAAATAACTTAGCTGCACTTAAAAAGAAAAAGGAAACATGAAAGAACAACCAAGCTGATCAAATCTCACAGTCAAATGAAGAAAATCTGTGATAAAATAGATACTGCCTTTGGAAAAATACCTGGTTGCTGCCTACAGTTCTAGAGAAATTCTCAGCAGGCCTGGGTTTCCTCCCTGGCTGGGGAAGCCAGACAGTTCTTCCAAATCCAGCCACTCTCTGGCCAGTGACCAGTATCCCACAGAGTGCTGGTCATCATCTACTGCTAGTCATTCTTCTAGCCCTCACTGGGAATGGCTGCACAGGGGAGATTCTTTACCCTCAGGGTCAGACTTGACCATCATTCTACCTGAGGAAGCTGCTCTGGGGGCCACCTGCTCCAACAAAATCCATACATTTTGCAAGAACACTGTGATCTCCTGGTTATCTCACTGCTCTTCCACCCATCCTGGGAGAGATCTGTTATCTTGCTTTTTTTCCACAAGCTTAAAAAGTAAAACAGCTGACAGCACTGTGAAAATGCATCTAGGGCAGAGGCAGACTATGGAAGATATCATCCCTGGTACTTGGAGACACTCTCCAGGAGACAATGAGAGCTGAGAATCATCAAACCACTGAGGTTGGAGCACCCATCATCCAGTCCCACTGCTAACCTAGCAGTGCCAAGTCCACCCCTAACCCATCTCGTGCTACATTTGCATAGACTGTAAATCCCTCCAGAAATGGTGACTCCAGCACTTGTCTGGACAGCCTATTCCAGGCTTGACAAGCCTTTAGATAAAGCCATTTTTCATAATCTCTGATTTAAACCTCCCCTGGCACAACTTGAAGCCATTTCTTCTCATCTTATCACTTGTTCCCCTGGAAAAACAGAACAACACCCACCTCACTACAACCTCATTTCAGGGCAAACTGATTTCAAACCACAGCATGAACATTCAAGTCATTCAAATACCTCAGCATATGGGATTATACAATATACACAAAAACCCCATGCGAGAGAAAAAGGAACTATAACAAGATTTTACTCACAGGATAGTAGGAGAAACTCCCAGGAAATGCTGAAGGAGGCAACATAAAACATTGGGAATAGCATCCCTTTTATAACGGTGGCACCATCAAGGCCTAATTGAGTCAGCTGCCCACTCCATTAACCTAATAGTGCCCAACCCTAAGAGGGAAATCCTGGTGCTAATGACCTTCCTGGCAAGCTCCCTTGGATTTAAAGGCCCAGGATTTAACATGGAGGCCTGATTTGAAGCTCACTGAAGTTAAGAGCTCCTGCTACTGGCATTGATGCCCACTGTCATCTCTGCTCAGAAATAATATTATTATGACTGTAACAGCAACAATGCTATTTATACACTGTTCCTAGCCTCCCCTGGGTAAAGAAAACATAAATGCAGAACCATAAGCAGGTATTTCCCATGTGAAACAGCAAATGAGCAAGAAGCAGCCAGGGAGGGAAAAGGGTGGCTCCCACCTCCTGCCATAGCATGTGGCAGCCCTATGCCCAGCTCAGGGCCTTGGCACCCTCACAGCAGCAGGGGGATGGGATGCTCCATGCTTTCTGCCCATGAGGATAGGGAAGGGGAGACTTGCTCCTCAAAGGGGCCACTGTAACACAGCCTCTGGGCAGTACTGCTCAGCTCAGCCTGGCAGCCAGGGAGCTGCTAAGGAAACCTCTCATAGAGTTCCCATCTGCATTTAAACTCAATAACTAAGGTGACCAACAGGAGGTGTTGAAGAGTGGCTGGAGGCTTCAATTTCTGAAAATTACTTTTAAACTGAGCCCTTCCCATGTGATGACTCTTCAAAGTCTCACTATAGGTGAAAACAGGGCCATAAGCCAGAAAACCATGCAGCATATACCATCCTCTGTGGGTAACCAGGACAGAGGCAGCAGGATCTGCAGCCTCTCAAGAATGTCTTCTGCTCTTTTAATAGTTCTCCTTGGGGTGGTAGTGTTTGGATCATGTATCTTTCTCCTCTTGCTGGATCAAAAATAGTACCCTGAGTCACTTGTTACAGGCAGTTAGTCAGAGGCAGTCCCTGGGAGCTGAGCACCCCTGGCCAGCTTACCTTGGGCCTCCTTCACACAACAGCAGCGTTGCCTGGGTGCAGCATGGAGCCAGTCCCCACTCTGCTGGCATCCTTGGATGCAAAAATCCACTGAAACCCGTGGAATCACAGAATGTCAAGGGTTGGAAGGGACCTAGAAGATCATCTAGTCCAACCCCCCTGCCACAGCAGGGTCACCTAGACCAAGTCACCCAGG
>JAOEGS010018437.1:13115-23924 GCA_025447755.1 Corythornis vintsioides | reverse complement strand
TTTTTTTTTTTTAATTCTTTTTCCTACAGGATATTTCAAACATTCAGTCTTTGCAGGGTATTACCATATCACAGTGAGGCCTCCCTGTTGGATGGTGAGAGGCAGCTTGAATCTTCTTCTGTATTGCCTGGAAGAGGCAGGTACAGGAACAAATGGAAGTTAGAGCCAGGCAGGCTGTGTCAAAGATGGTAAACACATTTTGAACAGTGAGAGTGATATCATTATTTGAGCAAAATTCATCATAGGCTTTCCCATCTCCTCATATCTCCAGGCAAGGTTGCGTGACTTTCTGAAAGATTCATTGAGCCGGGCACTTTCTGAGCATGATTCAGAGTGTAGATGGGCAAAACTGTGGTCAGCTTGGATAACCCAGACAAAAGGTCAGATAAATTGTTCTGCCTGCAGCAGACCTGGGATGCGTGGGTTGCACTCTGGATGGCTTCTTCCCATGCCTTCTTACTCACTGATCTTTCAGGATGTCTCTTCTTTGTCTCTCTCAGTTTAGCTGCTCATCTGGAAGCTCACCAGCCCTCTTGGAGTACAAATGTGGGTTAGGACCCACTCAGATGACAAGTAAAACTGGCCTAGCAGCAGTCCCTGTGCAGGAGACACAGCTAGACATGGATTGATAGCAGTAACTTCTTCCTTATATCAGATAGCCCAGCTATCTGATAGCCTTAAGAGATATGTATCTGAATTACTCTGAATTTGCTGAAGGGTCTGCACAGCATCTTGTGTGCCCCGGGTAGACAAGCCACAAGGTCCTTCCAAAATTAATGGCTCCAGTTATGAGCTTGGTTTCTTGAGTCTTCCCTAGAGCTGTTGAAAATATAACATTTCAAACATTGTTTTAATTCTTTCCTTGGTAGGTTGTCTTACCCCCTAAGCTGAGCTTGGAGGAGCTAAGCTTGAAAAGGCAGCATGAACAAACAGGGTTCACATCTGGAATAATCATTATCATCATTTTGTGTTAGGATGAGGTGGCTTAAAAATGAGTAGTAGATGACAATACTTATGACTGCACTTAGCCTGTGCTGAAGCTTGCACAGGGGTATTAATTCAGTTGTTTCATTTATCTCCACTGTCTCAACCCTTGCTTGGTAAACAAAAAATCCAATTAGGCATTCAAATTAGTTCTTGTTTTGTGCAGCTGAAATGCAGATGAGCTGCAAAATACAAAATCTGAACTTAAAAAAGTCCCCAGCTGTGGTGCTACTGGGAACTTTGGGAATCCAGACAAGCCAGAATTGATCCATATAGCATCCGCTTGGAGTTTATTAGTTCAGTATAGCCCTATGCATGTCCATCTGGGAATAAAAGAGGCCCCTAACCAGAAAAGTTGGTCACCTCTTCATGGCATTGACCCAATGTGCCTCCTCTGTCGAGGAAGGTGGAAGAACAATGGTCCTTGAGTAAAGGTGGGTGTTTAAAAACCAGGATGATACTATAATTGTATAATAAAAACTATAATATAATTGTAAAGGAAGGCATACATTTAATTTTTCCTCATTTTGATATGAGTTGGTTTTGTCTCAAAAAGTCAGTATCCAGATTTATCTAAATAAATACATATTACATTATGACACACTCCTAGAATGGATCAAATCATATACACATCCCTGCTGGCTCATTTTCTGATGCTGGTTGGCTCGGTGTCTGAACCCTAATCACATGTTCCCTAGCTACTACTGATATTTAGCTTGGCTATAGGTATTCAGCATAAAGAATGAGCTGGCTTCTTTAACCAGCCGGGAGATTGACCTGCCTGCCCAGAGATTGGGGTTGACAGTGCCCTTTGTCGAGCTCCAATTACAACAGCACTGGCAAAGCCGCCGTTGTGTTTGGCGCTTGTTGGTTTCTGATTTTTCTCTGCAGTGCTGTACACTGAAATGAAAAACATCTGGTCGGCTCACACGCTCTGTTTAGACGGGTTACACAAATGCATGATATTATGCAACCCAGACCTGCGATCCTATTTCTCCCTCTTCTGAAGCATTTCATATTTTGCTTTTAATCACATCGGACAGGCAGCTGGAAGGCTTCCAGGTGCTGTTTCTCAGATGGTGAGCTTTGTTGCTTGACCCATCGGCACAGGTCAGCCTGCCACCACCTCATTGTTTTGCAAGAACGCCTTGTGTCTTTTTGCTTCCCTACCCATGAAGCGGAGCAGTGCTAGCTCATGCCAAGAGACCAGCTGTGGAAGCTGGTGAAGTTCTTCCTGAAGCACAGCAAGCGGTTTCAGACAGTGTGTTTAGCTCACTTACTCCTTGGGCTTTTCCCATCTGACAGCACAGGCTTTCCAGCAGGCAAGACAGAGCTGATAACCCTCATCTCTCAGCTCCAGGCAAGTCTTGTCTGTCCCCTGACACTTGGCAGGAGATGATCCACCTGGGAGAAACAGCATGATGCATGGCACCAGAAGGAGTTCAGTACAGGATTTCTGATGGGTTTGCTCTTATTGTGCTTCTCGATGTGCTTTGGGTAAATCTCTCAAACATGATTTTTGCTGTGTTGTCTTTTCAGCTCTGAAGTGAGCAGTTTTTCTGAGCAGAGTGATTGTGAAAAGCTCAAAAAGAGGAAATGGCAGTGCTGCCCACTGGCTTTTCACCAGGCTCATGGCAGTTGAAAATCAACTTTAGTAGCTCAAGCTCTGGAAGTTCAGCTTTTAATTAAAATACATAATTTAATGTGAGAGACCTCGTTCTCCGAGAAGGGTACCATTACAAATGCCTGCATCTGACCTGGATTGCTGAAATTGGCATATTGCCTCCTATTACGTTAGAGATAGCAAACCCAAACTGACTTATCACTGTAACCATTTGCCAAGCAGGCAGAGTCTCTGTCTTCATCCCAGATACAATAATAATAAAAAAAAAAAGAGCTAACATTTATTGGAGTTGACTTATTTTATATGTAAGCTGATGCAACAGCACAGCATGGCCGTAGGAAGAGCTGTTGAATGTAAGCCTCCACACTGTCACATCAAATCATGCAAAGCTGTCTGCAGAGAGCTGGGTGGGGACAGTGCTCAATGGGCTGTCCTAAACTCCACCTCTGGAGGCTCCACCAGGTTACTGCCACAGTCTATGGATTAGGTGGAATGTGATCGGAACTATTCCTTCTTTATCTATGTGTGCATTTCTGTTTTTACATGCATATAAACAGTCTTAATATATAGAAGAGAAGTTAATGAAAAAAACAATAAAAATAATGCCTGTTAGCTCAGTTCATGCTGTTTTTTTCCCACTGCCCAGTTCATGCCTCCTTTATAAGGATTCTCTTTTCATCCTGTGGTAGATTTTGCTATAATCCTGGGCTTCACCATCTGAGATGGAGGAATGGCTCCTTTAATTTGCTTGGAAGTGGTCCAGTCCTTGGAGTCTGGATAGCTCTGGTTTGTATCTTAACAATGTTCGAGCCTTCACATGAATTTTTAAAATGGGAAATACCCTGATGAGCCCCTGGATCTTTCCCTCTTGGCTGGCAGCTTCCTTGCTTTGCTGAGACAGCCAAGGAAACCTCTTACTCCAAGCCACAAGGACCTCCTCTTCCACTGAAGAGAGGAGCCTGGGCTTTAGCTTGGGGGTCGGGCATACCCCGCTTGATTCACTACTTCTCTCCTCCTGCTTTCACCTATTAGTGTCCTTTGAAGGATCAGGTTACCTTGCCGGTGGAAATATATGAGCTCGCTGTGTGATATAGCATAACTGCAACAGCAGATCATATAATTTTCCCCTGAAGGCTTGTTGCAGACTATGTCGAGTCATTTGTATTTATGACAGCTTGGGGGTGATTTAGTGTGACCTCACTTTGATAAAAGCCATTTAGAGCTCATAAATATGGGTGACACACTGCCTTCTCAGCTGGGATTTTAAACGAAGAGCTGCATTTGCATTCCCATTGAGCTTTTATTGTTTGGGGGGTAAGAAAGGGAAGGAGCAGGAGAAAACAGGAAACGGAAGGAGTGCCCTTGAGATAGGAAGGATGCTGCTGTGCTTAGGACATCTCCAGCTCAAAGCACCAGTGATGCCTCCTCTTCTCCACATCTCCTGCTGGGCATGGGGTGAGGCAAAGCTTGGCTTGACCCTTGTGCATCAGTTGGTGGGAGAAGTGGATTCTCCACATCAGGGAGAATGTGAATTTAACACTTACTTTCCACAGTAATAATAAAAGAGGCTTCCATATGCTAGCAGGTTTGCTTGTCACTTGGGTCTTACTGTTATGTGCTGTATTTTTCACTTAATTTCAAGGAGACATTTCCTGAGTATATTTATATTCTGTATCTGGATTTATAAGGAGGTAGACAATTTATGATCAACAATAAAAGATACTTAAACCCAGCACAGAGTTGTCACATTTTATGCACTAAGCTTAAGTTGCTCATTGATGGAAGCAAGTAGGAATGTTGTACTTGGGATATGGTAATTTTTTTTCATAATTTGTAATGCCCAGAGGAACTTGAGCATCACAACCCATTGACTTTCACAAGGAGTTGAATATCTTTATTTTATAAAGGAGACTTCAGAAGATGAATATGTTTCCTTCTTTGTAGTCCCTAGCAGGGGCAGGACCTGAGCCTAGGAGTGTGTCTTGACCATCACATCACCAATCAATCCATTCCCTGCAGCCTGGACTTCCCATATTCTACAGTTTTCTCTTTCACAACCAGTGCAGGTCAATAAGAGTGAGTGAAAGCTGTTCTTGGTGGCTGGGAAACTTATCTGACACATTAATGTATTTAATGGCATAACTTTGCTGCAGGGAGATGATGACCATGATTTGTGTGTAAAGCTGTCCTGATAATGGACCTGATGTTCAGAGTTTGATATTCAGGGCTGTGGGTTACCAAATTAAACTAACCAAAAAAACCACCCCATACCAAAACAAAACCCAAGACTTCAACAGCATCTGCATAGAACACTAATACAGGTCTTTATTTTACAGTTTTACACATATATAAGGTTTAGATTGTGATTTTAAATTTTGAGCAGTGTCACTTGTGCAAGTTATTTCTGAAATCTGTACAGCAAACATATTCTAGCGTTGTCCTGGGTTTGTCAAGCACATACCCGTATGTTTGAAATACATGGAAAAGTTACAAGCTGATGTGTTTTTAAACTCCATTTTTGGCTTCCTGATGTGTTCTTTATAGATTATGTTCACTTCATTGAACAGTATTTTTAATTTTTGAGGTCTAAAAGCTAAAGCTATAACAAAGGCAAAATAAAATTGCCTGCCCTGCAAATAACTCCTACAGTGAGATATACCATTAGAATGCTCTTACAAATTACTTAGTTTTGTACCTAAACTACCTAGTTAACCACTTTACCACTGTCTCTGTCCTCTAGACTGGACAGTGTTCATATGTTGCACTATTGGTTAAGTTCACACCTAACACCTAAGCAACCAAATCCAGAGAAGCTAAAAGACAGTGTGCTTTTCATTAAGCAAATAGAAAGAATCACAGTCCCTGCCCCGAAGATTGTGCACTGCAATCAATGGTAGCATTAATGGGAAACTTCACTGCACTCGGAGGAACAGTAAAAGGTGCACAATGGGGCCCCGAAGACGAGGTGACCAGTAAACTACTTACTCTGCTTCAGCTTCATTAGCCATTAAAGCAGGATAATAGCACTCACCTTGCCCCAACAGAGATTGGTTGGTTGTCGCTGGCACAAAGTTATGGAGGAAAAAAAGTGAAAAAAGAAAGGAAAAAAAAAATTTAAAAAAAAAAAGCAAGAAAATATAATAAATCCCCAACAAACAAAAAGAAACAACTAAACCAACCAACCCCACATGAGCAAAAAAACCAAAACAACAACAAAAAACCCCCTACAGAAACAAACAAACAAATGAATCAAACAAAAAAAAAATCGTGAGACAAAAAAAGAAACATCTCTCCAATTCTTTTCTTAGTGAGGTTGGCAGCTCGTGAGAGTGGGACCCAGGTTGTGCCATGTGGCTTTCATTGCCACCCTGGTTGTGGACTTATGGGGATGTTTGTGCATGGGCTCTTGGGCTGGTAGGTGCGTGCAAGCTCTGGGCTGCTCTGGCACTTCCCAGCACAAAGGGAAGGAAGGAATTGATTTACCAGCCTGGCCTTTCACATTTGGGGTTCAAGTTGTGGTTTAGCTCTCAAGCAGGCAAGTTCAGCAATTACCAACGGCTGCCCTGCAGACATTTGGCTGCTCTGCCAAAAGCTGTACAGTTGAAACCTCTCTCTGGGTGATCTGCACTGTGGGACCTGTCCATGGCTGACAAAACAGAGGCATGGAGCAGAATTGACACTAACACGCAGGAAGGCTTGTGCACCACCTGTCCACACCATTCCAGGCACAAGCTGATGCCATTTATCTTTATAAGCATTTTTTATTAAAAGTAGGTCCTAGAGCAAACAGACTTTGCAGTATGGCTGTTTTTTCATTAAATGGGCTGATTTGGTCTCTGCTGACTCAAAAAGCCAATCAACAAGCCCTCTCAATCTTTGATCCATTTTTCTACTTAGCTGTTCTCTAAAGGCTCAATTTCCTCTCCTGTCATGCTTTAGAGGGGGGGAAAATACACAGCCTAGTCCCCAAGTTATAATACAATTATTTGGTGCAAGGGAATATTTTTTTTTTCTCCTCTCACTTGAATAAATTAGTTGTTAATTAAAGCTTTTTGATGTAGTGCGAAAGGGTTTATATTTGATACCAACAGCTGTATGCTGTTTGATTTATAGTCCTTTGGGGTGTTGTTGGTTACAGCGATCCATTTCTCCCCCTTCCCTCACGAAACACACACACACACACACACACACACACATCAAAGACCATTAACTGGTACTGTGTTTTCAATTAGAAGGAGAATATTCTTGCTGTTGTTTTCACTTTTCTATACATGACTTGAAAACAGATCACCACACCCATTTCATAGAATCAGAGAAAGGTGGGGGTTGGCAGGGACCTCTGGAGATCATCTAGTGCCACTCCCCCATGCTCCAGCAGGGTTGCCCAGAGCAGGGTGTCCAGGATGCCAGTGTACAGGAGTGTTTGGAATCTCTCAAGAGAAGAAGACTCCACAACCTCTCTGGGTAGACTTGGGACAGGCTTGGACACTCTTAAAGAAACCATTCCTGATGTTGAGGTAGAACCTCTGTGTTCCAGTTTGTTCCTGTTGCCCCTTGTCCTGTCACTGGGCACCACTGAAAAGAGTCTGATGTCATCCTCTTGACACCCACCCTTTAGCTATTGATCAGCATTGAGAAGTTCCCTTCTCAGTCTCCTCCAGGCTAAACTGTACCAGGTCTCTCAGCCTTTCCTCAGCACACAGATGCCCCAGTCCCCTCAGCATCTTCTTTGCCTCTGCTGGACTCACTCCAGTAGTTCTGGAGAGCCCAGAACTGGACACAATAATTGAGATGTGGCTTCACTAGGACAGACTAGAGGTGATCTGCTGGTCATACTCCTCTTAATGCACTCCCAAGACACCACTGGCCTTCTTGACCATGAGAGTACATTGCTGGCTCAAGGACTCACAGGTCTTTCTCTGCAGAGCTGCTTTCCAGCAGGTCAAACCCTAACCTGTACTGGTGCAGGGGATTATTGTCCCTCAGGTACAGGACTCTACACTTGGCCTTGTTAAACTTCATTAGCTTCCTCTTTGCCCAGCTCTCCAGCCTGTCCAGGTAGTTTCCCCTGGGGTTGAATGTACCTGTGGCAGCAAAAACGTTTGGTGACACTGCCAGGGTAAAAGCTCTGCTTTTGGCTAAGGGCTTTATTCTGAACGTGGTTCCCTTGCTTAGCACGTTTCATCTGCGCATAGTAGGTGCTGGCAAAGGAAATCCTCTGGTTTCCACTTTAAGCATGTTAAGTTACACTGTGGGAACTGGGGTGAACATTCAGGTAATGCATAAGGTGTTTGGAAGCTGTGTGATGATTTTGGTCTAAATTATCACTGTAGTCTTCAGAGTGGGCAACCTGGGTGACTTGGAAGGTCTTGGGTTTGATTTCTAGCTGGAAAATTGGAGAATATGAGGGAAAACAGCATCAGAGGGGGGTGGATTATGTATAATACATTTTCCTGTAATCCTCTTCAAAGGGTAGATCAAATCTGATGTAGATGGTTTTACTTAATTGCCTATCTCCATTTTTTTTTTCAGAAATTACTCCACAGTCATCTGCTTAGCTATTACTGTTTCTCACTGGTGGTTTTTGTCTGCTTATGGAGGCAGTCACAGACAGGTTAAGGAGGAGCTTTTCCATATGCTATGCTGTTTGTAATTGATTCCTAGCACCGTGTTCATAAACTGTGAGGGAAGTTATTGAGCAGAAAGTGTGTTTCTTCATACTGGTTTGTGCTTGGGCTTCTGCACGTGGGACTTCCCAGTCTTGTGGATTAACACATAGGGCACCTTTTAGAGAAGATCCAAGCTCAGCTGAACAAAGTAATAGGATCAGCTTCTCATGCAGAGGAGAGGGAAAGCCCTACTTCTTCCAAGAATCCCTATCCCAGGCAAGGCTGTCCTACTGCTGCCATTTAATTTGTTCTAATCTGATGGGGAGGGGTTGTGTGTGTGGGGTAGAAACAGGTCTTAATTAATTGCCTTCTACTCCAGGCTCAAGAGGAAAACCCGCTTCGGAACAAATTAATGCAATCAAAATCTGCAGGTTGTGAGGCTGCTGGCAGAGTTCCCTGTTTGTGAGTAAATGAGAGCAGGTTTCCAGCTCTTGAGGATGGGAGAGGCATTTCTGAAATACAGTAGCTGGAGGTGAGGTCTTTTGGTGAAGATGAGGAACTGGAAAGCAGAGTGGTTTTCTCTCATTCCCTGCTTCTCCACAGGGAGCACAGCTGTCACTGCCACCTCAAGTCCATTTCATAACTGTTGAATTTGAGTCCAGAGTTTAAGGAACTGGATGATGATGGAGATGACCCCGGTTGGAGAGGAGTGGCTGGAAAGGAGCAGAAATGCCCATGTCACCTCATCATACCTTCTCCCTTTTCTCAGTGCAGCAGAGATTCATCCTTTATCTGCTATCATCTATCTATCTATCTATCTATCTATCTATCTATCTATCTATCTATCTATCTATCTATCTATCTATCTATCTATCTACCTATCTATCTATCTATCTACCTATCTATCTATCTATTTGTTTGTTTTATTAGATAAGTATCATTATTTTTCCTTTCCTGCTACTTCTGCAGGCAGTAGTGATGAGGGCACCAATGCCTTTCTGCTTAACACAACTTCTGGAGTCCTACACGTATTACATTGTCAGTAATACTTTTCTGGTATGTACTCTGTACGGTTGCAAATTGTCAACCTGCCAGGAGGGGTTTTAGGCCACTGAGATTGGCAGAAGGCTTGTGGGAATGCCCATACATCTCGTCGTGATGGTAAATACCTTCCAGTCTTAGTATTACATTGCTTATTCCAAGGACCTATTCTGGGAAGGGCTTATTTATCTAAGGATCAGTTTAATATTCTAGTTCTGAGGACTGCAGATTTTTTTTTCTACATTGCTGATGGAACTTTTTATTTGTTGTATTAGATACTGTTTTATTAGGACCTACAGAGACACTGTATTTCAGGCTTCATAAATGGATTATATAGTGGAGAGCAAAAAGAGAGATGTTCACAAGGAGTTTGCTTTATCTTCCTTAGGGAGTTATTTGGCAAATTTTGTCTATTTTCTACGTAGGGTTTAGTTGAGCAGGGGGGATAAATAAGTATTTATCAAATGACAAAATTAAATTTTTGCACCTATATGGAAGAAAACATACATTTTCAGATGTGTGCATGTCATCTCCTTGAGGGAAACCAGGGTGGATCATATTATGGATGTGCCAGTTTGCCTCATTTCTGCAGTACTAATTGTGGGCTGAATATCAGTAAATTAATAAAAAGTGGTATGTGCTGAAGAACTGGGATAACACCTCTAGCCAAGCATCCACAAAAGCTATACCAAACTTCTCTTTTTAAGACACACTCCTATGATGCTTCATACAATTTCCCAGCAAGGTTCTGTAGGTTCTGAGCTAGCTGTTGTTACTATGCAGCCACCCTAAATATCGACTTCTGAATTATTCAGGCATTTGGAGAGAAGGGAGAGAATAAAAAAACACATGTATTAGCTGTGCATGTTTCTGCAGCTTTATGGAGCCACTAAAAGTTGCAGGTGAAAAAAAAAAAAAACAAAAAATACAGCAAGATTAGTGAAGGAAAAGCAAGAATGGAGAGTGCTTGTGTCAGCAATGAAGACCATGAACCCATTAGCACAAGGCAACTGGAAGAGAGGACTTGGCTATCAGGGGCCACTGTAGAGGCTGGTGAAAACATGTTGGTGTGGTGGAGGAGGTGACAAGGAAGATCAAAGGGAGAGCCAGGGAGTAGCAAACAAGGATGGGGAGCGAGGAACCACACAGTAAAAACTGGAACCAGACTATGTGCAGCCATGTCTACACAAAGCTGTTGGATGGACTTGCTTGAGGAGAAACATTCAAGGTCTGGGTGATTTTTCATTTTCTGGGATAAACAACCTGAGCAGTTAGTAAGGTGTGTGTGACAGGGCAGTGGCTCCTGTATTTGAGTTCTTTAACATGACCCACTCTGTAATGTGATTTCACAGAGTTTTGAAGACCACTTTGTTTTCTCATCTACAAAGACCAGTGTTTTTAAAGTTCCAAAGGTTTTCCATCAGCAAATCTTCTTGTGGCCTCTTTAATTTTGTAGTGTGGTGGGTTTTTTTTCGTGGTTTTGTTTTGTTTTTTTTTTTTTTAATAAAAAAAAAAAAAAAAAAAAAGAAAGTGCACCGGTAAGTATTTTTT
>JAOEGS010018435.1:23208-42347 GCA_025447755.1 Corythornis vintsioides | reverse complement strand
CTTCAGACACTGGAAGGTGCTCTAACGTCTCCCCAGAGCCTTCTCTTCTCAGGCTGAACAACCCCAGCTCCTTCAGCGTGTCCCCACAGCAGAGCTGTGAGCATCTTTGTGACCTCCTCTGGCCCCGCTCCATCACATAACTATCACCAAACATCTTTTCTAGCTTGAGTTGAGCCAGCAGGTCCAAGAACCATGGTAAGAGGTAGTTTTGTGAGCACCCCCATCATGGAGCAGCCTCCTGCCCTTTCCCCACCATCAGCAGGCAGGAGGAGCCCTGGCTCTTGCACAAGCAGGGGTGGTGGTGCATTAAAAATGGTTTTTTTTCACAGGGTAGGAGAATCCCTGGAGTCATATGTGGCTCTGTGTGCCTGGGCAACCACCCAGGTTCCTTTCCCCTGCCTCTGCCTGTCCCTGCTGGGTGATCCCGTGTGCTTGGGTAAGCTCTGTGGTGTGGCCTGACCTGGGAGCAATGACTCCAGGGACTGGTTTTCTTCTTCTGGAGAAAAAAAAACCCAAGCTGACTATATTTGCTGAAGCTCGGGCTTCTCTGCTTTCCTGCCAATGCCTAAAGCTAGTCTGAAAGGGGCATTAATGTTTTGAAACCTCCTTAAGACTAAGATCCCTTGTTTCTTTAGTTTTATAAGGAGAGGCTTTTGGCTTTGTGTGATGATCCCTTTCCATGGAAAACTCCCCAGAATTAAAGGCCCTTTAGCAATCAGCACATTTTGGCAAGAATTCTTCATTTTGTAGGGGGAAAAAAATAGCTTTAATCTTCTAGATAATTCTTCCATTTAAGGGCTGTGCTCCTCCAATGCCATTCTGGTATTTCAACCAGCTATATATGGAGTCTCTTTGGTGCTTGCTTGTGATATCCTCAGAGGTGAGTAAAGGTCAGGCCAGGAAGCCTTTGATTGTAAATCTCCTCAGGCCACCTTGATGTCCTTTCCTGAATGCACTGAATGGGGGAGGAAAGTTCTGTGGTGCAGGCTGCAGGAGCTGCTACAGGTAGGGCAGAGACATGCTTACCCCATTTTTACAAGGAAAGGATATATTTTAATCATCATAAGCATGCATACCTGATGGCTAAATAGCCAAAAAAAAAAAGAGGAGTTTCCTTGACTCATTTGAAGAAAATCCCTTTCTTTTGAGTTCTGCATCACTGGGGCAGGTCACAAACTCATCTTGACAGTTTTTGCAGACTTTATTTAGGTGCCTCACAGGCATTGCACAATTTTATTTATTTTTCAGTCTGTTTTCTTAGTCATTTGTCTCTGGAAGGTTGACTTCCTGGAGGACTCTCTTTACCTTAAAGTAGAGCACTTGACAGAAACAAAGGGAAGTAAATTAGGAAAGGAAAGGAGTATAATTAGGTTTTTCTTTTTTTGCCAGAATCCAAATTGGAAATGAGAATCTCTTTTCATTGTTTATTCATTATGTATGATACACATATATATGTAGATACACTTAACCCTTTCTAATATATATAATTATATATATTAGATATAAATAGATATTTTATATATATCTATTATCTCTTCTTCTTAACAAGAATGTTTTAATGAATGATTTTCTGTTGGACAAATTGGTCTCATGGTACAATCTTGAGGCATTTAAAAAATATATATTTTTGTTAAATTTGAAAGTAGAAAAAGAACAAAACCAATTTATTTTTTTTTTCCCCAAACAATTATTTTTGATTTAAAATGTCACTGCTGGGAGAAGGGTTGTTTTTCTTGAAAGTTTCTGAGCCATTCAAATTCTCTCTGGACTACTCTGCACAGAAACTGCAGCACTCAGAATATACCCTTATCAGATACTGATGAGGTTCTGCTACTGCCCTGTGCAATAGAATTTGTCTTTTTCTTTCAAGCAGTGATGGATTAAACTTCTATCTCTGTAGTTTCTCAGTCGTGTCCCTGCTGTTGCTGATGTGCCTGGCAGTCACTTCTCTGGATGCTTCCTTGACAAAGCAGAGAGACACTTTGCTGGAGAAGCTTCCCCTCCATTTTTTCACTCATGATGCAAGTCACAAGGTGTTTGCATTCAAAATGAAACTTAATTCTGGGGGGTGAGGTGAAAACACAACATTGTATAACTGCAACTTGTTTCACATGCTCTCAGGTCATGGTGAGGTGTCTGTTTGCTTCTCCCCTGCCTTAGGTTGGCCAAGTTTACTTCCTACAGAAGAGCACCTGAGGATGGGGACAACAGCAAGTCACCCAGTTTGAGGAGAAGTGGTGACTCAGTTGGCCCTGTCACTGTTTTTCATTACCAGGTAAGAAACCCAATCAGGATGTGTCAAAAGTTCAGGTGGTGATGAGGTTCAACAGAGGCCATGGCCAGTTTTGTGGGGAAGGGAGGAGGGAAAAGGAAGGCTCACTGGGCCCCCAGAATCAAGCCAAATTAGTATATTTGATAATTTAAGGGGAGGAATGTCCCCTGCTTCAGGTAGATGCTGCTCTTACCCCTTCATCACCTGGGGTGGAACAAGGTGCTGGTCCCCAGAAGTGCCACCAGAAACTGAGAATGTGGGACTGGATGATGTATGTGCAGCCAGTGGGAAGCATCC
Source organism: Corythornis vintsioides (assembly GCA_025447755.1). Classification (NCBI taxonomy): domain Eukaryota; kingdom Metazoa; phylum Chordata; class Aves; order Coraciiformes; family Alcedinidae; genus Corythornis; species Corythornis vintsioides. The sequence continues at coordinate 39,778 of JAOEGS010018435.1, read as the reverse complement.
TTACCTCCAGAGTGCTCACTCCTTCAATTTGTATGGCAAAGAAAGTAGGTATTCCATGGAGAGAGAGGACCTGGCTTGTGTGGTCTGTGATGGTGCCAGAAGGAAAAATCCCCTGGTCATCCTTGCAGTGCAGAAGCTTGAGGGCTTCTCCTATCACTCTTGGAGGGTCTGTCTCTGTCATGGGATCTACATATCCCTAAAACTTCCAGACATATTCTTTTCAGAAATTGCTGGAGACATGGTCGTGGCCCCATCTGTTCTGAGAAAATCTGGGGCTTTTGAGGTTATTTCTGAATATTTTCTTAGTTGAAAGCAAAACTCTTGTTAAAAATCCATGAACACACCACTGAACCTTTCTTCCTGTTCCACCTTGTCAGTGATCCAGGAGAGATGTGAAGTTTTGTGCTTTGGGTGATGGAATGGCTAACTCAACAAGGAAGCTGCCATCCACAGAAGGGATGGGTGAGTCAAGCAGTGCTCTGCCCCACAGGCTGACCTTTCATGTCTTCTGTGCCACAGTTTGCATTGGGCTCCTCAGAAACTTTCTGGCATTACTCAACAGGCTTTTTTTTTCCCCCACCTCCTGCTTCTACCACAGTTCTTGATAGGTTGGGACCAGCTCTTGGGGTTACGTAGGCAAGACATATATATACCTGCAGCACATGTGCATACAGATACACCCAGAGATAGAGAAAACATACCTACTGTTTACAAGCAGCAAGCATCACTGCCAGGGGAACATCCTTTGCTGTGAGGACACACCTGGAGAAGGTAGGATGTAGACCACCAAGTGCTCTGTGGGGGGATTTGGTGCTGGAATTCAGTGGTCAGGGATTTGAAAGGAGTGTAACTGCTGTCACCAGGCTGAGATGAAGCTGTCCTCTAGGATCAAGTGGTTGTGTTGGTGCCATGACCCTGCTGGCCCTGCTGAGTGCAGCAGCTGCTGCTGTACTTTCTGCTGGAAGTGCAGAAGGGGAAGGCAAAACAAAAAGTTCTTCTCAGCAAATGTGAGAAGAATGGGTGTGATGTAACTCAGCTAGATGAGCCACATCAGCTGCCCTGCAATGTCACAGCTCCAAAGCTTCTGCTGCCAAACAGTTGGGAACACAGGCTGGTGTTTAAGCTAAGCCAGATTTTGTGCACTCCTGTTACCTCAGTTTTGCTGTTGAGGGGCAGTTTGGCTGATGGTTGCTCACAAAGCATGAGTTTCATTCAGCTTTAACAGGAACTCTAATGATTAGGATGATTATGAATTGGATGTTGTGACCTTAAGCACCAAAGGACAGCTCTTGAGTAAATGGGATTTTCATATTTTGAATTATTTCAGTGTAGCTTGGACAATTTACACAGCAAAGAATATGTATTTTAGGCTCTCAAGAATTCTCAGAGTCTTTAAAAGGGAATCTTTGCTCAGAGAGGTATTGTTTGAAGTTCTGGAAGCCATCCAGGCTTTTTTGCTCCAGATTTTTTGTGGGAGGCTCTGGGGCAGGTTTGGTGCTTAGCCTTGAAAAATCCCAGCAGCAGGTGTCCATCAACTTTGGGGAGAATAATCTAAACCCAGGAAATTCAGAGCAAGGTCCTTCACCTGTCTGCCTGTGAGTTCATTTGGTGAGAAAACACAGTTCAGGGATTCTTTTCAAGATATTTGCTAAATATTTGCTAAAAAGCCCGTGGGAGGCATGGGTTGAGGTTTTCTTTCTGAAATATACCAGTATTTTTAATCAAAGACTTGAGGTTTTACCTGCAAATGCTGTTTTCACATGGTGATTGGAAGGGTTTGGCAAACTAACTAGGGGAGTGTGCAAGGAATCAAATCCATTGAACACACTGGTTCAGGGCTGCCAGAAAAAAAGTTTTTTAACCTCTGTCTGTTCCACTTGGCTTCTTTCCCTCAGACATTTGAATTGCTGGAAGAGTTGTGTGGACACTCCCTCCATCCATGCTGGAGGACACAGTGGGACACTCCAGTCTGCTTCAGTCCCATTGCCAAGTGGACTAGCAGTGATTTCCCAGTATAGCTTGGCTGGCCATAACCTGGCACCTGCTTTCATGCCTGACTGCAGCCAGGCAGCAGGTTAAAACATGAGCTGCAACACCTTATGTTGTCTAAACAGTGACTAGTTCAGGACACATAAAATGCTTCCTTGAGTCTTTTGTTCAAAGATTTCCAGGTAATTTGGAAAAAAAAATATGTTTAAAGAATACACCCACAGGCAGATTCAGCTGAGAGGTTTGCAAAACAGATAAAGCAGCTGCATCATTGCCTCTCAACACACTGTTCCAGCTGAGGCTGCTGGCTGTTTCTTGAAAATAAGGCTAAATATTTAGATGTAAACCTCCATTTCTGGAAGCATTATCTGTTTGCTGTTTGGTTTTGGGGTTTTTCTGGTACTATCTCTGGGTTTCAAGGCATATCTGTAAAATTTAGTTCTTATTCAAATAAATGCCAGACTGAAGGGGGAACTGGTGGGGGTTTCCAATGATTTGATCAGGCACTGTGGATGCTCTGCACACCCAGAACTTAAATCTGAAGTATTCCCTCTTCTGTGTGGCTCAAAGGATGTCAGTTGCTCACCACTTCTTTTCTTGGGGAGCAGCAAAATAAGAAATTCTTCTTCATTTATGTTTTGTCTGCCTATATATAAAGTGCAGCCAGTCTCCAGCCTGTTTTCTTCCTTTTGTTTTTCTCTTAAATCTGTCTGTCTGTTGCTCGTGTTGTAGCTGTGAAGGTCAATGATTGTAAATACTCCAGATTTGGCAGGAGAGACAATATTTTTCATCTGGAGAAGAAGCAGGCAAGTTGTTAGGCACTTAAATCCATTTTCAGGTCTGAAATGTCTCCTGTACAACAGAAAATTGAATTATTTTTTTTTTGTTTCCAGGGTTATATTTTAAAGATTTTTCTCTTGGTTGCCCCTGAGGACCAAGCCTTGTGGCTCAGTTGTAGAATGGTTTTAGGACAAATGAGGGCTCTGTGTGGGAGGATGGTGCAATCTGCAGTGGGATAGTTTCTCCCAGGCAATGCTGTTGACCTTCAGCTTTGATGGGACTAACAATCAACTGCCTCCTGACTGAAACCAGTTCCCTCTGGTGCCTGGGGCAGTGATTTTGAGTCTCAGAGAAGCTTTTCTGCAGGGAGGCTCTTTAAACACTGTGTTTCTATGGCATGTGAACCATTCATCAAACTTTGTACCCAGGTTATTTAGTCCACACTATAATGGGAAAGCTATGACTGTGATCACCTTGTTACCACTGCTGGGTGGGATTTGCCTGCTGGGATTTTCATCATGATTTCTCCCAAGAGCCTGCCACTTAAAGCAAAAGGTGATGGGTATTAATGTTGAGTTTAATATTAGCTGCTAATATTTAAAAAGGGCTGTGAAATCACACTCTGCTCTTTCCAGTGGGTGGGAATGAGAAACATCTGGCTTGAATATTACCCAAAAAATAAATACCCCAAAACTCAGCATGCAATTTCATGGATGAATCTGTGCTATCAGCACTATGGAATGTGATCTCTTGGGAGGGATTGTGTCCCTCTCCAAAATGAGGCAAAAAGGGGAAAAAAACCCATTGAGGGGTTGGGTGTAATGGCTTTGGAACACCTAATGTGTTTCATTTTGCTGTTAGCCTTTGGTTTATTTTGCTATTTGTTTTTCTGGGAGGGGAAATGTCTGCATGCCAGAATGTGTTTGGAGAAAGAGTGTCATTCATGTGGCAGCACGTTGTGAAAATATCCTGGAGAACCTAAATACTCCAGAGGGACACTGAGAATAGCCATGGCTGGGGCTTCAAAGCCCCAGGAAAAGTCAGTAGGGTCACTCATTTTGATTTCACTCAGATTTACAGCAAATGTGAAAGCCTTGAAAATGCAGTGATAGGTGCTAGATTGGAATCTGATGGGACTCCCACCCACTCCCCCAAAAAGATAATTTCAACAGCCAGTATTAAATCAACTTTGAATTTTTACATTTATTTTTAATGATCAGGAATCCTTCTGGAGAAGACACACCTCATTCCAAGAAAGAAGTTTCCAACAGGAGTGTGCAGGGTGAGTTCCCTGCAGAATCCTCAGCTGGAAAACTAATTCTCCTGGTGTTACTGTGGACGTGGCCATGCCTCTTCTGCCCTGTTTGAAAAAGAAGCACTCACCTCTGCCTCTGGGCAAGAGTATCTTCCAAAAACACACCCCACCTGTCCAGCAGAACTACCAGGCCTTGCTGGAGACCTGCCTGAAGAACAGATGCCTGTTCACAGATGACAGTTTCCCTGCTGACATCAGCTCCATTGGAACTGGAGCTCTGCTAAGGAAACTACCTCGAAATTTACAGTGGAAGAGGCCACATGTAAGTGACTTCCAGGGAACTGTGAAAGGGGATGATCCCAGCTGAGAGCTGGCAAATAGTTCTAGCACTGAGCAGAATACTCTTAGACCTTAATTCAGCTGCTTTTAGTGCCTCCAGAGATGATACTTTTTGTACAAGCTGTCATTTTGGGAGCTGAGGTACATGGAGTTTCATAAATGCTTTTGAAATATTTGTTGCCCAAAATCACAAGCAGCCTCCTGTTTCTATCCAGTAAAGCTGAAAGCAGGCAGGGGGAGTGGGGAGAGCTGGTATCTGTGGAGCTCATAGCTCCAGTGATCTCACCATGATCCCATGATGATCCCTCTCCTAGAAGTCAAGATCTTAACCTTTTAGAAGATATCAGAGTTTCTAGACAGTTCTTAGCCTTTGACCCCCCTCCCATGGACCACATTCTGGGGTGATGCTGGAGGCTGCTGCTTTCACAGGCAGGTGCCTTATCCTCTTGGTGGGCTTTTTTTTTTTTCCTGCTTAACTGTTTAGTTTGTTTTACCCAGAGCAGATAATTTTTCCACCTCTCAAGGCTGAGCTTCTGCCATGACCAGTATCAGTCAGGGAGCTGTTTTTAGTTCTGGGGCCTGTGTTTTCCACTTGTGCCCATCTTTCCAAGGCCTTGGCTGGTGCCTCCTGCTTAAGCTGAACATCACAAGAGACACCTGGTTGCAGGGGCTGGTCACAGACCAAGTTCTCATAACAAATGGATAGATAACAACTGTAGGAGGTCAGGACAAGGGCTTGGCACAGTTAGATAAGGCCTATTCCTAGCAACAGCACTTCTGAGCCACTGAGCAATGTCTTGGGGATCAGATCTTCCTGAAAGTAATGTCCAGAATTCAAAGGCTTTCAGAGAATGTTTTCTGTGTATCCTTCAGTCTTTTCTGCCATTCAGCCTGCAGGCTTGCAGCTTGCTGCAGCTCTGACTGATGGCCTGCAAATAAAGACCCAAATTCACCAAGGATCTAGGAGTTGCTGTCTAATTACTCTAACTGCCTTCTGAGGGTTGGCTGCTTCTCTGCTGCTGCCTGCAGGGGAAGCCAAGAGTGTGAAAATTAGCTTGAGCAATTTGTGGGTCATTAGAGTGCAACATAAGTTTGACACTTAGGTTATTAATTTAACCCCAGAGGCACTTGTGAGAGGGGAAAAAATAAATAAATAACAGGATCATTTTCTCTCTGAACAATTCTTCACAGACCCACTCTTGCAACAGCAACAGAAGCTTCTGTAGCAGCCACCAGTCTGTAGCTCAACTGTCAGTCAAAGGATGGAGACATCAGCCAGGTTAGCTGAATGTTTCCACTGTTGTGCTCTGCCACTGGAGCTAAAACTTGCCAGTAATGATGGAGAAGCAGAACTGGCAGGTCCAAAGGGTTGTCTTCTCAGCAAGGTGCCCATGGAAGAGCCTCTGAGCACCAGTGACTTCTGGCAGAGGTGAATTCAAGGTAGACCCAGCACAAATGTGTGCCCAGGCTTGCACACTGGAGTTAGACCTGAACCAGAGTATTGCTCTGATAAAGGGACCCTAAGGATTTTGAAAGCATTGAACAGCCAGAGGGAGTGTTTTGTGTCACATACCTGTGAGGTTTTTCTATTCTGGAATGGGAACTCACTGGATTTCCCATGCTATGACATTGCAGCTCTTCAGGCAGAAAGTCCTTGACTTCAAACTAAACCAGTTGATGTTACTGACTTGACTCTTCCTCTTTTTATTTTGTTTTTTTTTTTTTTTGATTGTGTGCTTCCCAGGCTTTGCACAGAAATCCAGTATTTTATGCTGCAAACAGAAAGCAACTTGATCTCTGCCAAGGATTACTGAGTAAGGAAGCTCCTTTGAATAAATATTTAAGTATTCTTATAGAAAATAACATTTTGTTTGGAATTTTGACCGTGTCAAACTTGTGATAGAAATAGAAGGTGTGGGTGTCCTTATCTTTTCTCTTGGCATGTTGTGGAGAAAACAATCATTAAGCTGGGGAAGGCTCAGTAAAAAAAACTGCCAAGCTTCAAGGTGGCATTTGAGAGGTGAGAGATGTGTCCACAAACTGAAACAACCTCTCTCTGTTACTGCTTTGGGTGCTAATAATGCAGTAGGAAGTGAGCCTGTGCTCTCACTGCTCTGTCTGCAAAGTTGTTTTCAAATAAAAAGGGGGAAAAATTGGTTTTTTACTAGTGTTCCTTAACAGAGAACAGGAAAAACCCTCACACAATGGAATGTTTCCATGGAGAGCTCCTTCTTGCTAAATTTCTCCTTCAACCAAACAGTACCCAAATGAAAAGATGCTAAGAAAACAATAACAACCCAACCAGTTAACTAAAGAACACCTCTTTATTGTCTCATTTTGTGTCTCTGATCTGTTATGAATGTAAAGACATCAGCCCAACAGCTCCTCTGCTAGGACCTTGGGTGATGTTCCTGAGCTTGGCTGCCACCTCTTGCTTTTCATGTGTCCCTTTGTCTTGGCACAGAGAACTGCTGGTTCCTGGCAGCCCTGGAAGCCCTGACATTCCACCAGGACATCTTGGCTGCAGTTGTGCCACAGAACCAGAGCTTTGAGAGGAAATATGCTGGCATTTTCCACTTCCAGGTACAGCTGGAGGGTGGGAGGGAGGTTCTTCAGAGATCTCCTGTTGGTTTCTCATCTGAGTTAACTGGTGCCCTCAGTTAACTCAGACCTGGTGCCCCTTAGCCAGAGGGTATTCCAGCCTGGAGAGTAGGTGTCACCCCTCCCACAAACAGTGGATCAACTACAAGCCACTCTGAGCTTGTTCCTGCACTTGGCTCTTCTCTACAGCTGTGCCTTGCCCATCTTTTAATCCAGGTAATTTTCCTCCACAGCGTGTTGCCACTGTCAGCAAGGCTTGAGCACATCTGCTCCAACCTTCTACCCCTTTGCCCAGCTCCTGGTGGAATTCTGCTTCCCTGCAGATGGAAACTCCTCCCCCAGAAGCCCAGCTCTGCCTTATTTCTCTGCTTAATCCTTTTACACCTGCTACATGCTTTGTTTTTCCCTCTGGCAGGGTGAGGCTGAGGACTTGGGCTTTGTGTGTGAGTCAGCACATCTTGCTGACCCAAAGCAGCCCTGCCCCCAAGACAGCTTGTCCTGTTGCCCACAGGCAAGCTACCTTGTCTTTCCTGTTGTTCCCTGGGAAGGGACCTCCCCAGGGAAAGCTCAGCTCATTCCTTTCCCCTGACAGTTCTGGCACTTTGGTGAATGGCTGGATGTGGTGGTTGATGATCGTCTGCCCGTGAATGAGGCTGGGGAGCTGGTCTTTGTTTCCTCAGTCTATAAGAATGTGTTCTGGGGAGCCCTTCTGGAGAAGGCATATGCTAAGTAAGTGATTCATTCCAAGTTATGCAAATAGTCTCTCTAAAATATGTTGGTTGGTGCCTACACAGTTTGTTCTTGTTTAGAAATGCATCTTCTGCATGGCCTTGCCCTGTTTGGAGTGTAGTAAAATGGTTCTCATCTTCCTATAACTGCACAGTGAAAGCTGCCACTGTTATCAACCCAGGCCCTTGAGTTTAAATCTGAGTGTTTAGGTGTGAAAACAGACCTCTCCTGGGCAGTTCTCTGAGCTTTATTGTTGTTTGGAGTGTATTGGCCAGGGTGTTGCCTTCCTTGTAAATACCACAGATAGGGATTTTCAAGGGCAAATGTTTTTTGATGCCTCCTTAGATGTGTTTTCAATTTGAGAATCCTCCCAACAAGTTTCCCTTTGGGAGTCTGCTGAAGAATTGTGCTTTGGTTTTGGGAGTCCACCAAAGTTGAGAGGTTCAACAAGTCATGTGACATAGTGAGAATACAGGTTTTTCTCCAGGGTGTTTTGTCTAGAGTGGTTTATCAGGTCTAAGGAGAGAGCAACAAGGCCTAAGTTATGGACAAGTTGTTGATCTTGGGCTGGAATTATCTCTGCAGTGCAAAGAAAAATCCTGGTTAGCAGTGAGAAAAAAGATAACAGCAAAGGAAAAGCTCAGTTATTTCCACTTGGATTTATCATTAGAACAGAAAGAGCTGAGAAAGTTGCTCTGCAGTGGTGAAGAAAATCAGATTGGAGACTGAACTCTCAGGGCACTGTATCAGTGATTGGTGATACAGCCAGAAACATTCACTACAGCAGAGTTATCTAAGAAGTTGTGATGGGCACATTCTCACCACTGTGCAGTGAGGGGATGAAAGATTCCTCTAAAATAAACATGAGTTACAGCCTCCCTCAACCCATCACCTGTGACTGTAAGAATACATATATGCAATAACACAAAATACAATAATCTGTCTCTTTTTTGCCAGATTCTATGGCTCCTATGAAGATCTGCAGCTTGGGCAGGTGTCAGAAGCCTTGGTGGACTTTACAGGTGGTGTTAATACAAAGATCAAGCTTGCAGCAGCTCCTCCTGATCTGTGGGATATCCTGACAAGAGCAACCTACAGCAGATCTCTCATGGGCTGTCAGACAGGTTTAGGGGTGAGACTTGGAGTGACATCAAATGGCTTCACAGCTAAAAAACTTTTCCAGACTTGTTTCCTGCCACTCAGCTCATTGTTGTGACTCAAAAAGCATCAAAGCTGCCACACATGACTGTAGAAATTAGATTCTTAAAGTCTGCATGTGGCACAAGGATCAGTGCTGCTCTCAGCTCCCTGTTGTTGCATTTAATAACTGATTTATCTGTAGAAGAACCTCTATGAAGGAAGGACCTGCTGCATTTTCCATGTTTACAGGTGGTGCAGTGGGGCATAGAGACTCATGGGATAAACTTATAAGCAAAGATAGAGGGGTGTGTAGCTCAGAAATCAAATCTTGGCTTCCAAGCTTTCTGCTAACACTTCAGCTGTAGGGAAAGCCCACTGTTGTGAAAATCAAAACCCAGCCTCCTGGACTGTTGAAAAAGTGAGATGGTCTCTAGCCAAATATCCACAATGGAGGAAGGGACCTTCCCAATCAACTCCCCAGTTCCAAACATGCTGCAGAGCATGGCTGTTAGAAGCTTAGACTTATATTGGGGTGGTTTTTTTTCATTTCAAAACATTCTCCTTTGCTTTGAGAGTCTTTGATGGCACAGATGCAGGTCTGTGGTGTAGGTATGAGTCTGCTGGATAAGTAGGGATAGAATACAAAAGTTATTTTTCTTCTGTTTCTCTTGTAAACAGACAACAAAGGTCTTGAAGAATGGGCTTGTTGCTGGCCATGCCTACACAGTAACTGGTATTAGAAAGGTAAGACTAGTCCTAATGTCCCCCATCCAGGTTTGTTGGAGTGTCAGCAATATTCTTGCACTCACAGATTTAACCCTTAATGAGAGCAGCTACAATAGGTCCTCCCCCAGTGCTCTTCTCTTAGTCTAAGGCTAAAAGAGTCTGTGTGTTTTGTAAATATTCACTGTCAAGTGTGTCCATGTTAGTATCCTGACCTTGATGTAAAGGACATCAGCATATCTCTGAGAGTGGGAATGATTCATGGGGCTCTGTTGAGAGCATCACCTACAAATGCATCTTAGCTGTTAAGGATGAAAGGAGTGGCCTTTGGGGATGCTGGGAGGTTGTGGTGAAACCTGCTTGGGGTAAAAAGCCTTCCTCTGAGGTCAAGGGAGAGACCATAGAGAAGATAATTGAATACAAGGGCCCAGACATGCCAGTCTGCAGGTGGAAATGTGCATCAAGGTGAAATAAGGGGACTGAACTGGGTTCCTATGCAGAGAGTACCAGGTAGACCCCAGAGACCTTTAGAATCATCACTGGGAGTTCCCTAAATATATTTGCCTAGAGGGACAGGAAAATAACAGGTCCCAAAGAGTGGGAGGAAGCTCAAGCTTTCTTCTTCTGGATTGAGGGATGACTCTTTTGTCAATCTCATTTTGAGGCTGGCCCACTGTGACCTCGGTTTTCTGCAGGTCACCTGTCACTATGGACCAGAAAACCTAGTGAGGCTGAGAAATCCATGGGGAAGAATCGAATGGAAAGGAGACTGGAGTGACAGGTGAGTTTAAAAAAGAGAAAGTGTGTTGCTGAGTGAGAGGAAAGGTTTCTTGGAGGAAAGATGCTGCCATCTTCAGGCATGAATTAGTGCTGAGCACAGCATTAAGCTGAGTAACAGTTACTTGCACAGATGTCCAAGCCATGACTCCATAGATTTGTATTTCTCCAGCAGCTAGTGCTCACATAGTTGGGCTCACTCCACACATGCAGCTTCAACAAGCTCAAGTTCTGCTTTTCCATTTGCTGAATTCCAGAGGAAACATAATCTGAACATCAGACACTGAGCAGGTTGCTGTGATCTGGGTGGCATGCAGAGCGACAGGAGAGCTCAGGGGGCTCTCCACAGGCACTGGAGGGACTGTCCATGCAAAGTCTTTCCCAGGCTACAAACCCATGGAGTTGGGGTGCCTGCAAAGGAATCCTTCATCCTGGCAGTTTGGGGAATTACAGGGGGGTGTCAGAAAGCAACTGAGGCAAATGTGGCCTGTGTTTGCATCTTCCTGAATTTTTTGATTGGGATCCAGAAAAGACAGAGCTTGTACACTTGCACCCTATTCCTCTTTGAAGGGGAGTGTGTTCCTTCCTTCCAAGCTTCACTTCACTCCTGCACAGCCCCCATTTGCCCGTTAGAAGGCAGGGAGAAGGGAAGGGCACAGGGAGGTGTTGGGAATGTGACTGTCACCTTGTCAGCAGAGCAGGAACTCCTCTGATGTGTGTCTGTCACATAATGACAACATAGCAGCTGTTCCTGTTGAACAGCATAATGAGGAACATACTGGAGTCCTGCCTTTTAAATGACTCCCAGCTGCCTTTTCTGCTGTCCTAGTCATTCATTCATGATGCCAAAACCTCCTCCTATTATGTCTCCTTTGACAGAAAATTAACCAACAAAACAGGTCTGGATTGTTATGGTTTAAGTGCTTGGAAGCTGCATGTGCAAGTGGATGGAAATGGAGCATTTCTGGCTTCTGCTGGAGAAAACTGGAGCCATTTAGAAACATCTCATAGGATCCAGAGAGTCTCTTATGGCTGAAGACATAGGGGGCCTGTGTTTAGTGGGGGATAATATGGAAATATGTGGGGACAGGGAGGAAAACTGTGTACTCTGCCTTGAATTGAAGGCCATCTTTGTTTAGTCACCTCATGTTTTTGCCTTTAGCTCTTGCAAATGGGAGTTGCTGAGTCCCAAGGAGAAGATACTGCTAAGGAAAAAGAAGGAGGATGGGGAATTTTGGTAATGCCACACTCTCACCTCTGGGTGAGAAGCTCTGGGACATGGAACAACACCTTGCTACTCAGACCAAGGCATCTGTGACCTGCTTTAAAAAACCCAGGCTTGCTTGCTCTCCTCCTCTGCTTGATGATGTGAGAAGCAGTAGCTGTGCTGATTCTTGTTCTTCCACGGGACACTGACAGGTCTCCCAGGGCTGCTGGAGAACTGGGCAGCTGTCAGGAGCTTCTGTCCTGCTTCTCATTTTTAAGACAGCATTGGGAAGCTCTTGGTTTAAGATGTGTAGACTGGAGAAAAGGAGGCTTGAGGGAAGACCTCATCATTCTGTCAGGAGGTTGGGGGGCAGTCTGTTCCCTGAAGTAACAAGTGACAGAATAAAAGGAAACAGAGTCAAGTTGCACCAGGGGAGGTTTATGTTGGGTAATAGGAAAAAATTATTCACAGGAAGAGTTGCAAAGCTCTATCCCAGGCTGCCCAGGGCAGTGGTGGAGTCCCCATCCCTAGAGGGATTGAAAAGCTGTGGTGCTTCAGGACGTGGTTTGGTGCTGACCTGGCAGCGCCGGGATAACACTCGGGACTTTTCCAACCGAAACCATCCCGTTTGTTTGTGGTTTCCCCACAGCTTCTGCCACGCGGTGGCAATGTTGTCGCCTGTGTCATCTCACTGCGGTCCCTTTGGTGGCAATACGATTTTTCATCTCTGCTGCTATCCTTTGCTGGAATTTTATTGGTGCTGCATTTGCTGCTGCTGGAGCAGACGTTCCCTTCTTTACTGCCTCATGGAATCTGAGCATTACCATATGTAACACAGAATGGTGCAGCTTCCAAGTTCCCTGCTCCCTTTCCTTTTCTTTTTATAAGCCATATGGACTAAACTAAACTTGCTGACAAGATGTCTCTTGGCATTCTTTTCCCAGGATGTCTCTGCAAGATTTTAAGATTCATTTTGTAGATCTGGTGATCTGTAAATTAACTCCTGACTTGATGAGCCAGGAGGATGGGAAGAAGTGGATGTACTCTCTGAAGAGTGGGAGATGGGTGAAAGGAAGTACAGCAGGAGGAAGCCTGGGAGTCTGTAATGGTGAGGGATGCTCTTTTGGATGACTCTGGGGTGACTCAGTTACCTTGTACCTGTTGCTACACAGTTGACAACAGAAATGTTCTTAACCCTCCACACAAACATCAGCAATAAGCAGCTGAAGGACTTTGGCTTCTGCCCTCACAGAAGTTGCATCCCTCACAAACATAGGACAGTGGGTGGCATGAAATGAGTTGCTGGATCCTAGGATCAGTTGTCAACACTGAGCTGCATTTGTGGCATTCTGGGGTTGTTTAGCCTGGAGTCTCAGAGACCTTGCTCTCTACAGCTCCCTGAATGGAGGTTGTAGTGAGGTGAGGGCTGGTCTCTCCTCCCAGGTAACAAGTGTAAGACAAGAAGAAATGGCCTCAGGTTGCACCAGGGGAGATTTAGGTTGGACATGAGGAAAAACTTCTTCACTGAAAGTGTTAAGAGTGGAAGAGGCTGCCCAGTGAGGTGGTGGCTCAGGTGCCATGGTTTTGTGGTGGCCTTGGCAGTGTTAGGATAATGGTTTACTTGATCTTAAAGGTCTTTTCCAACTGAAATGATTCCATGATTAAACTTAGCTGTTGAAATTCACATCCTCAGCACCTTCAGGGAGTGATGCTTTAAGTAAAAATGCAGGGCAATCAGAAATGCAGAGGCTCAGCCTTTCTGGAAGCAGAGCAGGTAGGGTCTGAAGTCACCTGGGTCATACACAGAGGTGATGAAGGAACAGCAGCAATCATAATAATACATTTATAAATAAAATGAGTTCTTAGTTTATACCAACCACCTTAGTTTCAGGTGAATGGAAATGTAGCTCCTTGGTAAACTGCATCCTAAAATCAAATCCTTGTGGGGTCTGGAGGTCCAGACAACCTAACACCACTTTAGTCCAATGTCAGGCACATTTATGAAGCCAGCAACCAATTTAATGATGGAAAATGACATCAAATTGTTTTTCTTGCTTTGATGAGGCACCTTTTGGATGAACCCTCAGTACTGGCTGAAGGTTTTGCCAGAGGACAGTAAGAAAAGCTTGGGATCCTGCAATGTGGTTATTTCCCTGATGCAGAAACACAGCAGCAAGCACCGGAACAGAGCTCCTCACCTCTTCATTGGATTTGGTCTCTATAAGGTGGGAAGAACTGCCTGTAGAGCTTTGCAGAGCAAGAGTTTTGTTGTGTGTGGGGGTTATCTGTGCTTTTCTCTCCTTGCCTGTGCCCAGTCTCCTCACACACTCAGCTGCCTCTTGGGCATGCTGTGTGCCAGCCTGCAGAGTGGTGAGAAATGCCTCTTGCTTCAGAGCACGTTGGGCTTTATTTCACCCTCTCTGAGAGTCTGTGCCAGAACTGGGAGAGGGTCCCATGAGTCCCTTTTACTTTGGGGCAGGGAGAATGAGCTTTCAGGTGGATGGGCTGAGGTTTCTGAAGGCAAAGAGCCCAGCTGGATGTACATAGCTCCTCCTCTGCAGTGATATGGCTACGTTGTGTGAGACCCAGAGATCCCTGTCTGAGAGATGCTTTGTTTCTTTTCTTCCTGCAGGTGGACTTACAGGTGAGTAGATCTCTTGCCACCACTGCTGGGTGTTTGCTGGGGAACCTGGGCTGCTGCAGCTGTTCTGACAACACTGAAGATGTGTCTGCCTTTGATCCTTGGCTGACAGCTAGTAAGAGTGTGTTTGAGTTCAGTAAGTCACAAAGCAAAGCTATCCATGGACTTCTGAAAAGCAGATGTATCAGGAGGGCTCAATGGCCTTAAAAGGAGGAATTAGTTGTTCAACTTCTAAACTGAGTCTTCACAGTTATTAGAAGTGGCATCAGTGTTCACCTCATCTGCACTTGGCTCCTGCTGCAGTTCAGGGATGGTGCCCCAGTTCTTGGGTTTGTCCAAGATGGACTCACTGCAGGAGTCAGAGCTGCCTTTCTGCTGCATCCCAGTCTTGGGATGAGCTGGGAACAGAGCCTGTGTCCTGTGCAAGTCAGGGATCTCTTGGGGGGCTGAGGTTCATTCCTGATTGGGGATGCTCTTGAGTGGATACTATGGGTGTTTTCAGCCTCCTCAGGCCAGATGTATTTCTAGCATCTTCTTTAGCCAGGAGCCTTTGGGACATAAGGAAGGGCCCTGGAATTTAAACCCTGTTTATAACTCCCAATTTTGTCCCTGATCTCAGGGGGATAGTTAGAACAGGGAAAGGTTTAGCCCTTTTTATCTTGAAAGGACACATCTTCCACTCTGTTACTACTCATAACAGCTCCTAAATGAGAGCCACTTTGAATTTGGGCTGGCAAAGAGCTGGTTTGTGTGTATGGTCAGGGCAGCACAGTTGTTTACCCAGTGATTGCATTTCCAGCATGAGGTAAGATCCCACTTCTGCCTGACTTAAATATTTTGGTTGCTGTCAGAGTTATAAATGAATTAAACAAAGAATCCTCCCTGGCAGAGAGGACCTGAGTGTGTCTCTAGCACAGTGCTGTGCTGCAGCCCAGGGGGAATGGTGGCAGCCAGGACTTTAATTTCAGGTTTGTAGCAGTTGCCAAAATCAATACAGAGAGCTGGGAAGCTGAGAGGGTCTGAGGTATTGGAACTACCAACAAAGTATTGACTGGAATATAAAAACTTTGAATTTAACATAAGGGGCATGAGAAGGGAGTAACCCTGAACCCTTTGAAAGATTGCTCTATTAGGAAGAAAAATATTGGCAAAGGAAGAGGAATAGCATCTTCTCTCTGAGGCCGTGGAGTAAAAAGGCTAAATGTTTTGAGGAGCAACCAGGAGCAGGAGGTGACAGTGGTTTTTAGCCAGCAGGATTATTTATTTGGTTTGTTTACCAGGCATTCAGTGGCATTAAAAATGAGTTCAGTGTTGCCTGGATCAACACTTTATCCATCCTCCTATTGCAGAAAGTGCCTGCAGAGCAAAACATCTGTAAGAGTCAAGAGTGCCAGGCAGATCAAGGACAGATGTGTGAAGTGCAGGGATTAGCTTGCTCCTGCAACTGGTGCTCTAACAATTCCCTGCTACCAGGGTAAACTGAGAACCAAGTGAGATAGCAGAAGTGTTCTGGGGAGTGAAGAGCAGTTTTGGGGCAGTTTTTGCCTGCAGGAAAACAGAAACTACTTTTGCAGTAGCCACTTGGACAAGAGCCACTCCTTGTCCCCTGCCCTGGCTGCTGTTCCTTGGTGCTGAGCTTGCAGCAATCCCTGGTCTTTGCCATGTTATTATTGGGCAAGGGCAATGCACAGTGAGAACCACCACGTCCTGGGAGGAGCCCCAAGTTCTTTGGGTCCTCTTATCTGATTCTACTGTCAAAAAAACATATCTGAGGTGTGTGTGTGTGAATTCTCCTTGTGCTTCTTGTCCATTTGTTCAGCTGGTGCAGAATCATTTCTCTTTCTTAACAGTACCAAGAAAGCAACAGAAAGCTGCCCCCAGCTTTCTTCACCCGCCATCAACCTGTGAACACCCACCAGGTCTTTCTGGATGACAGGGAAGTGACTCATGACTTCCACCTGAAGCCTGGTGCCTATGTGATTGTCCCATCCACCCTGGAGCCTCAGCAGGAATCCGAGTTCATCCTGCGTGTCTTCTCCAGGAAGCACGTCCTTCGGTGAGCTGCTGCTGCCCCTCTGCCAAGCACATCATGCTCCAGCATCATTCTAGCCTGCCAGGGGTAGCAGGAACACTTCAGGCTGCAAAAAAAAAAAGCAGCACAGTATCTTTTGGAGAAGCTGTCTGTGGATTTCTTCCACTGTAGGATTCTCAGAGGCACTGCTTTTGGTCTTATCCTTTCAGTCTAGGCCCACACAAGGGATTGTTTGCAGTGTGCCTTGAATCTATGGAGAACAGGTTTTAATGCACCCTTAGTTTGCCAGCCCTGCTGGCAATGCTGGGGTGGTCACTTGTGCAAAAAAGGTGCTTTGGAGACTACAGATGCCATCTG
>JAOEGS010018435.1:0-23108 GCA_025447755.1 Corythornis vintsioides | reverse complement strand
GTTTGCCAGCCCTGCTGGCAATGCTGGGGTGGTCACTTGTGCAAAAAAGGTGCTTTGGAGACTACAGATGCCATCTGGGGAGCTGTGAGGATGGGAGGGATTCCCTTGCTTCAGCTCTTACACCAGGGAAGAAAAACCTCAGGCTGAAACAGAAGGTTGGGGACACCTCTGGGGATGGAGGATGCCACCTTTGATGATGCAGACATAACACTCCTGAACATGGTTGCTTTTTTTTCTTGTATCTCCAGGGAAATGGGTGGCAACACCAGTTTCACCCTCTCTAAGGTGAGTACAAGGAGAATGGGAGGATGAAGGAAAGGAGGACAGAGACCCTTCTTTCCTTCTTGGCACAGACCGAACCCCATCCTTTGTAGTTGTGCAGCTTGGTGGGGGAAAAATGTTTCTACTGAGTATTATTTTTCCAAGAAATAGCATTTCTGTGAGGTGAGGAGCTATCTGAGCTGTCTTAGACTGTTATCAGTGTATCAATGGTTGCAGGGGTGGGGAGAAGGTGGAAGGGCAGGATGTGAGTGCAGTTCTGGGAAAGCATCTTTAGCAACTGGTGCTGTTTTTCTTCCTCAAGTTCATGCTCTTAATTTTATTTTTAATATCTCAAAGGAAATTGTTGATAAGTATGAAGGCAAGATCTGGGAGGATTTCTTCACAAAACATTTTGAACAGGTAGGTGTGTGCATGAGCTGCCAAAGCAAATTCCTCCAGAGCTGCTATGAAAGTAAAAGGGAGTTCTGTAAAGTTCAAGGGAAATCTGAACACTGGAATGTGGGGAACAGAGGTGGGGCCCAGGAGGTTGGGCAGTGTGTACAGTTGTCCCCCAAAATACTGCCATTTGTCTCATCATTCCTTCATCACAGTTTGATGGCAGCTTTGAGAGGTGAAGTAGGTACCTGTAGTTCTCCTCACATCCTGATTTTCACTCATTTTCCTAGTGAAATGTGATCCTTATTGGGCAAGATAATTTTTCATGATCTCTCTGGCCTGAGATGGGATGGAGTGCAGAAGACAGGAACACACTTGGCACTTCTGAGGGCAATATTTTGAGGGAAGCAGTTACTAAAAAGAATTAATGCTTTTCCTTTTTGCCACTGGTTCAAGAGTCTGCTTTTGAGAACTCTGTGGCTTTCCCTTGTGCTGCAAATCACCACATATTGCAAGGTGCTGGTTCTTGGCTTGCATTTTCCAAGGGTGGCATTTAAAACAATCCACCAAACACATGTCACAGTTTCTATAAAAAAGCTTTAGTATAGCAAGGAAAAAGAAAAGTCTTGTGTGTTTATAAATGCTAAAAGGGAAATACTTGAAGCAGGTCTCTTGAGAGTGTTCTTGCTGGGACAGATGGCACCAGGGCTGAAAGGTTAACAGTGTGGATTCTCTCTGTGTGTAAAGCCACACTGCAACATTGACCTGTGTGGAGCCCTGAGAACTTCACCTAGAGCAGGATGAGAATCTTGTCATATTCAAATGGAGGCTTTCCTATTGATTTTCCCAGTGGCTGGACTAGGGCCAGAAAAGCAGAGAATGAAGATGGGATATGCTGGGAAAACAAAAGAGGGAGAAAAGTGATTTAATACTTAAAAAAAAAACCCATAAAAATTCTCTTCCATCTCACAGAATCCTGAAATAAATGCTGTTCAGCTCCAGAGGATCCTGAATAATATATCTTGGAGAAGTAAGTGCTGATAAAGAATGTTTCAGTAGAGTAAACCCTCACAGAGAAAAGTTCCTGTATCTGTTTCTTGAATTCTGGGAAGAGAAACTGGCCTGAACTGACTCTTCTGGTGCCCTGTTAGATTCCCAGAACCAAACAATGAATCTACCTGGTAGAAATTGGATTAGCAAAGGTAATTTTGTTTGAATTTCAACAGCTGAAAGGATGAAGGGAAAGAGCAAGTGTAGGGTCTTGTCTTTACCTTCATGTGCCTGGTTCACACCTGCTCTTCCACTCTTCCCTGCTGCATGTTCCTTGCTCTGTGTTTGGGAGACAGGCTGAAGGTGAAGGTAGCCTGTGTAACTTTTAACAACCAGTGTGCAGCACAAGAAATGACACTGTCAAGCCATTATAGGCAACAAAGATGACAAACAGAAGAGTGATGTGATACTCTTTCACTTCAACTGAATTTGGTTTTGCTCCCTGCACCAGGATCTCTCCACTGTCCTTGCCAAGTGACCCACCAGGGTCTTCTCTAGGAGAAGATTTTGTTGAAGAAAGACTTGGCCTTTCCTACATGACCCATTTGAAGATACACATTTAAAAGCTTCACAGCCCTTGATTCATATTTACTAAACAGGACTATTCCAAGACCAAAGCATCTTCACTTTCTGCAGGGAAGGGATGGATGAGTTATGGCTCTGTCCCTTGCTCACTGAAAATCTGCAGACAATCCATAACCATGATTTGCTGTGAGATTAGAGGTTATTTTTGTTACTCTTCATGTAACTTAGCTATGAAGCAGGAATGCTAAGTTTTGATGCAGCATCATGTTTCCAGTGATGCCTGTACTTTCAATTACATTAACAGAGCTGGCACTGTCTGTGAAAGAGGAGAGATGCTTAGCACAAGGGTTGCAATTAATCTGTAGTGCTGCTCCCCAAAGCTCTTCGGGTCAAGTGACTTTGCTCAAGGTCATGCAGTAAATTCTGTTTGGGATTACAGCTTTGGATGTCCTTTTCCTTCCATTTTCTCTAATAGCTGGAGATAGTGCACCATATTTCATTTGGTATTACATGCCTGCAGGGAGCTCATATTGGATTTTCTGAGACTAGCAGAATCCATCCTGTTGCCTCATATTTTTATCATCATAAATGATATGTCTTCTCAAGTGGGTGTAAAGTTTCACAAAGGCTTTGGGGACTGAGCCCTCCCAAGTGCAGGGAAATTCTTTTTTTTTAAATCCCATTTTTCTGAAAGATGTTCAATGACTCCTCAAAAGAAATCATTCTTTTCTCTGTTTTCTCTCTCCAGATTTCCAGAATTTTCATCTGAGTTTCAGTCTGGATGCCTGCCAGGGTATCTTGGCTCTCCTGGATGTATCCTTGGCATGAGTGATACTTCTGACTCCTAGAATACTTCAGTGGAGCATTATTTCTTGGGGCAGACTGCATGTTCCTGTGATTTCTTTACCACTGGGACATGGCCCTGCTTATTGAACTTTTCACCCTCCACAATAACAGTTCAGCTGTGACAGGATGGAATTGGCCTGGAGAAGGGCTGATTCCTGCCACCTCTCAATTCCATGGATCTTAGTGGAAGGAAGATCAAGGCTATAGGCTTGTGGGCTAAAAAATCCTTGTCCTCATATTATAACTCTGTGAATGTGGCTGTGAGATTTGGGGTTGTTTGGGTTAGGGTTGGTTTTTTTTATGTAATGGATGTTCTCTAATGTGTAATTGAAATGTTCTGACCTTAATTCTCCCATGAAGCTGAATGCCTCTGGCACCCTGAGTATCCAGGAATTTAGAGTCCTGTGGAAAAGGCTCCTTTTCTATTTGGTACAGTAACAACTTCTGTGCCCTCTTGCATTATCCTCTTGCTTACAATTCCCTTTGCTTTCCATATGTTGGTTTTTTGGGTTGGGTTTTGGTTTTTTTGGTTTCATTTTGGGTTGGGTTTTTTTGGTGTGTTTTGTTTTATTTTTGGGTTGGGTGGTTTTTATTTTTAATATTTTTTTTTTCCACCTTGCAGGAAGTTTTCCAGAAAAAAGACACTAGCAGATCAGGAAAGCTTGACCTAGTGGAACTGCATGCAGCTGTACAGGAGACAGGTGAGCCCAGAGCACATCCTAGCAAAACTCATCTCCATCCTCATAAAGGCTGGCAAAAGCTTTGAGGATTGTAAGTAGAGCCCAGGAGAGATTATTTTGCTGTGGGATGGGCTAATTAATCTCTGCCTCAGTGTAGTCTCAGTATAAACTGATATTTCTCTGAAACAAAAGAGTATTTTAGGCCCAGTTCTTAAATCCATTTCCATTTATTGATAATTTAAGCTCAGGGACTTCTCTTTTTGATGTGCCATTCACTCAGGTTAGTGAAAACACAGTGAGAAACTCAGGCAGAGCTCTGCTAAAGGAAACTAAAATCTCAGGCTGTGATCAGAAAAGACTTTTCTTCCTTGCACGTGCTGCTTGATGTTGGGACTAGTGCTGCATGTGTGAACTTACTCTGGGTTCTCTTCTTCATCTCCTTTCCTGCTGTCACTGTATCCCACGAGGAAAGGGTGTCCATCTATATCACATTCCAGCTCTGGCAGGACTTTGAGTATAGTGGGATCACATCTGAACCCTTTGAAGTTTGGAGGAGCTATCTCCAGGTGGTGATCTGCTTTGGGCTGGCTAATTGGTTGTCTTGAGGGAGCTTGGAAAAACCAAGCAGTGGGAGAAGGTCTGAAGACCTCTCAGCTGTGCATGTACAGTGTGTGTACAGCTGGGGGATTCCATCTCATTGTGGTTTTCCCTTTTCCCCCCCCCCCCCTTTCCTTTCATGAAGACATTTCCCTCAGCAATGAAGTCTGTAATTTGATGGCAATCAGATATGGTGACCCTGAGTTGAAAATCAGCTTTGAGAGGTTTTTGTGCTTCATGCTTCGAGTGGAGATCATGGGAGGTGAGGATGATGGTACTGGGCTGCCCAGCTAAGCCCTGGCCCTTCTATGCTGCTGCAGCTGGCAGTGCCAAGGTCAAAATGGGTTTCTGAATACACCAAGAGTAATCCATCTAAAGCAAGGGACAGATCTAGAGGAAATCAAGGGGCAGATCTAGAAGAAATGAAGCTTTCTCTCTACCTTCCCATCAGTCACTCTTTACAGATGTCCATGCCAGAGTGGTTTAGCTCCCTTCAGGTTTGCAGCAGCCTTGTGCAGGAGGAGGCAGGCAAATGCCAGCTGCACCAGGGGAGGTTTAGAGTGGGCAGTAGGGAATAACTTTTCCCTTAAAGAGTGGTCAGACACTGGCACAGGTTGCCCAGGGAGGGGATTGAGTCACATCCCTGGGGGTGTTTAAGGGACATTTGGATGTGGGTTTGAGGGACATGGTTTAGGGGTGAACTTTGTAGAGGAGGGTTAATGGTTGGACTGGATGATCCCAAGGGGCTTTTCCAACCTGAGTGACAGATGGAGACTGCTCAGCTTCCAGGAAGAGAGAGACTTGGAATATAACTTTGGTGGGACTAGTTGTGATGAGACAGCTGCTACTCAGTGTGTGAGCTTGTGCCTTAGGCACTCTGCACATGTATCAAACCTGGAGTGGGTGAGGTTGGCACCATCTGTATTTCAAGGTTTCAGTGCTGCATGGACAGACAGGAACACCCCTGACTTTACTCAGCTTCTCCCTATATCCCAGCCCCTGGGAATCTTCCAGTAACACAACAGAGAAGCTCACAGGCACTTGTGAACAGCCTCCAAACTCTGCTTTTGAAGTGTTTTGGGTGACAGAGTGTCCTTGGCTGGTGCTGAGCTCCTGGCTATGAAATTAACCTTTCTTCTTCACTTCTTTTTCAGAAGCCTTTCGAAACTTAACTCAAGATGGCAAAGGGATTTATCTCCGGGAGGCTGAGGTAAAGCCTGGTCCCTGGCTGGCAAATGCAGCCTCTGGCACTGCAAATGCCACTGCATCCTTTTGTTCTGTTGTATTAAAAGAGGTTTCTTTGCCTGATCATTTACCAGAGTAGTTTAGAAACAACAAGGAGGGTTCTTAAATCTGCTTTCTTATGGCTTCTGTTCCTTCTGGAGTGGGAAAAGTCTCCTATGCCACTCACTTGTGACTACTGCAGAAGTCTCACAGGGATGGATGAGCACAACTCACTTTCCTCATTATTTTGCAGTGGATGATGATGACTCTGTACTCCTGAAGCAATGCTGGAGAGGAGGGGACAATCAGGCCTGTACCAAGATGAGGAAGGCTGCTTTGTATCATCTTCCTATGCACTGGACTCTCTGAGCTCAGCCCTGCAATTATCTCCTGTGAAAAGCCTTCCCCTCAAGCAGGCTTGACCTAATAACCACAGACTTGACCTAATTGCAGCCTGGGGGAACTGAAGTTTTGCTAATTAATGTCTTTTGAGTCCTATTGAACTTCAGACAACCCTTCTGAGAGGAGACCTCTGGATGCCAACGACTGGGAGTGCACAGTGTGACACCATGGGGTGTAGTGACTGGGTTGGAGTCACCTACTTAATGGTGATGCTAAGCAGCTATTGTTACAGGATGGCCTGTACCTGAGCCTCCAGCTCTTTGCTGGGGAGGGGGGGCTGGAGAGGTTGCACCTTAAGTTCAATTCAGGGCCTCTCACCACAAGACAGACATTGAGGTGCTAGAGTGAGTTCAGAGGAGGGCAACCAGTGTGGAGAGGGGTCTGGAGAAGAAGTCCTGTGAGGAGAGGCTGAGGGAATTGGGATTATTTAGTTGGGAGAAGAGGAAGATGAGAACTTATTGCTCTCCACCTGAAAGGGGGTTGTAGTGAGGTGGGTGCAGCCTCTTTGAAGTAAATAATTCCATGACTAGTGGAAATGGCCTGAAGTTGCACCAGGAGAGATTTAGACTGGATATCAGGAAGAATTTATGCATTGAAAGATTAGTTAGGCAGTGGAACAGGCTGCCCAGGGAGGTTGGTGGAGTCCCCATCCCTGGAGGGGTTAAAAAATATGTAAATGAGGCACTTCAGGACATGACCTAGTGGGATGGTGCCACATGCTGAGTGCCTGTCACAGGTTGTTGCTTTGAGGTTTTTCATTTTCATTTTGTAAATGTATTTCTTTTCCTTCCATTCCTGTGGACACTGAAACTGTTTCCAAACAGTGTCATTTCCATCAGAAAACTGTTAGGCTCAGACAGCTGCGTGTGTGTCGATTCCAGATGCTCCATCTCCAGGCTGTTGTGAACAGGCTGCTGCGGTGACACCGGAGCCACAGGGGGCGGAGCTGGGAGGCAGAGCCGGGAACGCCCTGGAGCAGCCGCCTGGCAGCGCTGCCAACCCCCCAGAGCCTCCTCTGTCACGAAGCGTGTGCTCTGTCCCCATTCTCGCGGCTCTGGCTCCTTTGCAAACGAAATTAGCCCGATGGGCATCGTGCTCAGCTCGGTGGGGGCTGCTCTGAACGTCCAAAGAACCCAAAAAGGTTGGTTGAGAGAGTTGCAGGTCTGGCTTTCTCCAAGCACCCTGGAAAATGTGGTCCCTGGCACCCAGGAGGGGTCTGCAGTGGGCTGAGGAAGGATCATTTCAGGCTGGGCATAGCTCTGCCAGGCTGTCTGCAGAGCTCAAACTGCAGTTCATTGTAATGTTGTGCACATTGGGTTGTTTTGTTGGTTTTTTTTTTTATATCAGATTTTGTACTTATTTACTTCCCACCTCTTTAATACAGAGCAATGTAATTGCAGGGAGATTATTTTGCTATTGATTACTTGATCCAGGAAAGAAGCAGGACTCATCCATGCTGTGAATCACTAAGTATTTGCAGCAATAAACTTTACTGAGCCATGTGACTTGCTGTTAGAGAATTGTAAAGGATGCTTTACTGGAATGATGATACCAAACTGTGTACAATTCCAACTGAATAATCTGGCTCATAATAAAATGGGTTTTTTTGGCAAGGGCACCTGCTCGGACACTGTTGAGGCTTTTCTATTGCTAACAAAATACCATTTTCTGGGCAATTCTGAAGATCTATTACTCCTCCTTGACAATGTGCATTGTGGAAAAAGATTGTCACCCAGGCTGCTGAAGGATTCATTCGTTTGGGAGCACAGTGCTTGGAGAGATGCTGAGCTTTACAGTGGGTGGCATCACTAGCAGAAATGAAAGAGAAGTGGGACTGCAGCTTTATTGTTAATAGGCAGTTGTGAATAGCAAGAGTTGCAAATAATGTGTGAAGAGGAGCTGGATGCTGGGATGTACTGGAGCAGTGAGACTGAGGTGGAATTGAAAGGAACTAATCAACCCTCTGAAGAAAATACTCCTAGCTTATTGCTGGAAGATAAACTCACAAGCAACTGGAATAATTTGGTTTCTGAGTGTGGTTGGCACACACTTGTAGTTTGCAGCTGGGACACAGCAGGTAGCTGTACCTGTCAGTGCCCCTGTGTGTGTTCTGTGTGCCCAGGGTGTCTGTCCAGATGGCAGCAGGACAGGCTCCATCCAAACCCAACAGGATTCAAGATGGGGCTGAGGCAGAACAAGCATGGCTGGAGCAAGCCTGGCTTCAGTGGAGAGCTGTGGCAGGGACCTGACCTCTGACTTCAGGCAGAAGGGCTGTCCTCTGGGGATAAATCTCTCCAAGATCATGAGGGTCTTGCCCTTGGAGAGCTAGGAATGCTCACCCTTGGAGAGACACCAAGCTGCTCTGGTTTGAGGTAATTTCTGCCTGGCTCTGTTTTTCTTTCTGGGCATTCAAGTCTACTTGTTGTCAAGACACTGCAGTGAAGTTCTCTGAGGTCACATCTCTCCTTTTCCCCAGTTTTATAGTGGGCCCAAGAAGAATTCTGCCTTCCCTGAGAGCATCTTGGAGTCCTTTGCTGGGAGGTAATTCATTCATGGAACTTGCTACTGCCCAAACCACCCTGGTGGCTGTGCCAATGGACTTTGACCACACCATGAGATGCTCTGTGTAGAATAAATAATGTCACTGTGTTTTTAATTATTAAGCAGTAGTCCTAACTCCATCACTCAAAAAAAGGACCTCTAAAGGGCAAATTGTCATTGGAATGAAGCCACAACAATGAGGACTTTGAAGCTTTTGGGTGGAAAAGCCTGTTTTCTAGGTCAGGCAGTGCCCATGGGCTGTCCACCTGGGCAGAGTGGGTGAAAGGTGTCCCAGTAGCACACACCATGGCACAGGGCAGTGATGGGAATGAAGAGGTAAGGTGTGAAGATGAAGCCAAAGCCACTGCCAAATCCAGGTGGCCAGCAGTTCTCCCTCTCCCCCTCTCCAATCCTGCAACCCCACTCAACTGGAACAATGGATTTCAAAGTTTGTAGACTTTAAAATATATTTTTTTTTTCATTTATTTTCTGATATTTTCAGGCCAATGTTTCAAGCTCCCTGCCCAAACATGGATGGCTTTGGAGACTTTTCTCCTGATGTTAGTCCTGCTGTGCTCTGGCTGAAAACAACCCTGTGCTCTGATGTGGAAGAGGGGTGAAAAACTGAAAGTTCTTCCCATAGGTATGATGATTACACTCAGTTTCTGAAAAGTTAAGGACAAAACCTCTCTCTCTCTCTTATCATTTAACAGTCTGAGGGAAGATCAGGTCCCTGGGGTGCTGGTTGCTGTGTGACCAGGAGAGCAGGACTTGCTCTTAGAAAAAGAACTACTTCTCAGCATGCAGGGGAGTGATGTGTCTGTGTTTAGCCTGGGGCTCTTTAGCCAAAACCTAATCCGAGCTCTGAACTTGCCTTCTGAATCCCAGCCCACCAGCTCCTTTTCCCTTTGCCTACCAAAGCACTGCTGCTTTCTAATCCCCATGCTGCTGTGAGCCACAAGCAGTGTTTCACTGCCACTCAGGAGCTCCAGTGCTGCTCCCATCCCAAGGCTTGGAGCTTGGCAAGATTCTGCACCTCACTGTCTGCACATGTGCCCCCTCCCCGTGCCACCTTCCTTGAAAACAGTTGCCATGCTGTGCTGAAAAAGAAGGGGAAAAAAGATGATTTTTTTATATTTTGGGGTTTTTTTTTCCCCGCTGAGGGAGCAGCCCCTTGCAGAACAAAATGCTAACGAGCCCCTTTGCCTTTCCTTCCTGCTGTGTCTTACACTGGATTAGACCTGAAAAGCAGTATCACCAAGCTTGAAGTTCAATTTATCAGTGCAGTCAGGATTGATTTGTTACACTACCCATTCCAGGGAAATGAATGTCTCCATCGTGCTCCCATCCAATGCAGGCAGACCTTTGTTTTGCTCAGATCAGCTATGTAATGTAGGAAGCTGACATTCCACAGATAAAGGGGAAAACCCTACAAAATCCTGGCTAATTCTACCCAGCCTGGCAGTGCCAGAGCCTGGTGCCACTTGCAAAGCACCCACCTGGCATGATGCTGGCTGCAGATACTGGGCAGCCTTCTTCAGCTGGGTTTATCTCTTCATTTTGTTGTTGTTGTTGTTGAAGAAGTGGTGAAAAGAAAATGATTCTTAGGTGAATTCCACATCCCCTTTATCATCATTAATGTTACAGCAGGACAGTCAAGTGGGTCCTTGGAGCTCATGCTCCTAAAATGAGTCAGGTTGAAAACAAAGCTGGTTTTGGACACATTTTCAGTTGTTTTGTGAGGCAGTGGAAATGCTCTTTGCTGTTGCTGCTGAGGAGGAAAACCTTCACTTGGAATCTAGCACGGGGGAATCTCTGTGAAGAAAATGTGCAATTAAAAACCCATTTATTTTCCTGAAGCCCATTTTGATGGAATATTTACAGTGAACCATGGGCAGATGAGGGAATTACACTTTCAGATTCAAAAGACCCCAAATGTGGCTTGCTTTAAAAAGACCTGGATTCTTTTTTCCCCCAACAAGTCATGCAGAGGGATGGGTTAAGAGCTGAGCACCCTGTGGAAATGTGGAGCTCCTCATGCTCCTTCACACATGGTTATGAGGATGTCTAGAGCAGCTGCTCATTATGTGAGACAAAATGAAAGAGGTAGTTGCTCTAAAGTAGCTGCTTTTTTTTTTTTTCCTTAGGTAAAAGCAGGATTTCTTTCCCATAAATACACTGCAGCTAGACATAAACCACTTACTGCTTGAAAGCAGCTCTGCTGCACTGCTGAAGAGCTGCTCAGGAGTGAGAAATTGGATCTTAAGCAACCCTGACCTGGGTTGCTGGAGGTGGCTGGGCTGAGGCTGCAGAAGATTCTGGTCTCTGCAGCCACATGCTGAGTTTCCAGAGGATCTGAGGAGTGGGGTTATGTCTGAGATAGACTCTTTACAACTGTCTCTTCTTTCCCACAGCTCCCTTCAGAATGAAAGTGTTAGCTGGGAATTCCACTCCAGAAATCTGGACTCTGCCTGCTCTCCAAGTCTCTATGTCTATGAATGTGTTTACCCTCAAAACAGAGCAGGTGAGGCAGAACTTTGGAGTACACAGTGAATATTCCCTCCTAGAAAAAGGGTCATGGAAATGTCCACAGGCCATTGTGGTTGCAGTAAATATCCTGAAGCTCTCACAGCTTTGGGTGTGAGATTTCACTTTGCCCCTCCTCTGCAACTTGGCTGTTATTGTAATTGATTGTGTTTCCTTTTAAAAGGAAAAGAAACTCAGCATCACAAACATTCCCTACCTGCTCCATCATCTTCCACACACCTCAGGAGCCATACCCTTCATCTTAAAACCCATCTCCCACTCTTAAAGTATGGGTGTCCATAAACCAGCAGAATCAAACTGATGTGGCTCCCTGATCCCCTGAGCAGCATCAACTCCAGTTGTTCCATTAGCTCCAGTTCTGCAGGCTGGTGGCTGAACTGGCTCATGTTGGGTCTCAGTGAATCCATGAGTGGTGGGACACCCCACTGGAGGCTTTATTGGAGCCATGCTTGTCACAGACCCCTTTTCTGGGACCCAGCTGAGGCTTGTGCTGAGCACATCTCTTGTGGGAAGCTTCTACCAGTCCTTGTGCTCCCTGTTTTTTGGGACTGCTGGAGGAATGTCAGCCTGCTGTTAAGATGCTTGACCCTGGGGACTGTGGAAAACTGTGACTCCTGGTCTCCCAGTGCTCCTCTGGCAGATGCAACATAAATAAGGCCACTCATCTCCAAAGCTGAAGAGGTCATGATTTTTGAGCAGCTGAGATGAGCATTAGCAGGAACACAATTTCCACTTCAGCCTGCTCTTGTGGAAGCAAAGCCTGGGCACTTCACAGCCTCCAACCACTGGATCAATATTTTCCAATGTGCACAAGTTTCCCAGAGTTTAAATCGCTGAGTTTTGCAGAACTTTAATTGTATCAAATGCAAAAAAAGAAAGGGATACTCTATCAAACTAACACATAGCTAAGCACATAAAGAATTTAGGGGATGAATTAACAGAAAATAATTCATATGCAGCAAGAATAAATTGCTGAGTCCAGTAGTAGGAACCCCTAATTCTTCTTTTTTTTTTTTCTTTTTTCTTTTCTTTTTTTTTACAGTGCACAAGTACTTGGAAACAAAACACTGCAGGAGAAACTTGCTGCAAAGGCTGTGTGTGTAGGTGCCATTCTTCAACACTTTAAACCCTGTAAAATGGTGCAATGAATTTGAAGTACTTCAAAGAACTTCTATCAACTCTGAGCATCTGAAGCAAGCTGAGAAGTCCACATCACCTTTGCTGCATTAAGCTGCCAAAACCTGAGCTACACCCACAGCTGTCACTGTGACATGAGAGAGGTTAGGGTGACAGGGAATCAAGCCCTTCCCACTGGGAGGCAGACAGTCATCCTTTCTCTAATTATTTAAAGCAACTAGAAGTGACAGATCCTCAGATGGCCCAAGCTGTTGCCTAAGCATGCAAGTTAAGATGTTTTTCCTCATAGACTTGGCATATGGAATCATAGAATGGGTTGGGTTGGGACCTTTAAAGGCCATCTAGTCCAACCCTCCTGCCATGGGCAGGGACATCTGCAACTAGAGCAGGTGGCTCAGAGCCTCATCCAGCCTGACTTGGAATGTTTTCATGTGTGGGGCATCTACCAACTCTCTGGGCAAACCTGTGCCAATGTTTCACCATCCTCACTGTAAAAAATGCCTTCCTTGTATCTAGTCTAGATCCCCCCTCTTTTGGTTTAAACCCATTACTCCTTGTCCTGTCACAACAAGCCCTGCTAAAAAGATTGTCTCCATCTTTCTTGTAGTATTTTAGTGTTGAAAAAGTATTTTTACTTTTAATACCTTTAAGTACTGAAAAGCTGCAACAAGGTCTCCCCAGACCCTTTTCCAGGCTGAACAACCCCAACTCTCTCAGCCTTTCTTCACAGACCATCCCCCTGACCACCTTTATGCCCCTCTTCTTGACCCTCTTGAGCAGGTCCATGTCCTTTTTATGCTGAGGGCACCAGAGCTGAGCACAACACTCTATGTGGGACCTCAACAGAGTGGAGTAGAGGGGGAGAATCACCTTCCTTGACCTGCTGGTTGTGTGTCTTTTGGTGCAGCCCAGGATAAGGTTGGAAATCTAAGAAGAGCTGCCTCCAGTTAGCAGGTTCTTGAGGGCAAAGCCTAGTGAGATGCCCTCCTGATTGTTGGTAAAGCTGCTTTTCTAAGAGGCTGTGCTTGTGTCCTTCCCAGCATGGCTCCAGGAGCTGAGCTGGCTGTTTTGCAGGGGTGAATGGCAGGGCAAAGGTCCTGCAGCATCAGCTAAAGCTGCCTTTTTGCTTTTTTTGTGTGTGTTAAATCAGTTTCTCCCTTGCTGAATAACCCTGGGATTGCTGCAGTGAGGGATGAGGCTCTAACAGGGATTGCAATAGGATCAATCCTTTCTGCATTGCTTAGGCTGCAGGGTGAAAGTGCTCCAAGGATGAGCATGCCATGGAGTGACACAGAGGGTGGGAGGTGGGCACCCAGTGTCTCCATCAGCCCTGCTATGCTGGTCTGCCCTGACATGCTATTGCCCCTCAAAACTGAGGATACTCCTGGATTCTTCATGGACTGGGCAGGGCAGAGCCAGCCTGGGAACCTGAGCACATGGAGGAAGAAAATGAAAGGATCCATCCTCCAAAGTCAGGCTTTTTGGACAGCTCTTCAAACCTGCTCTTCTCTCTCCTGCCACTAGGCTCAGCTTGCTGAAACAAAGATTAAAAAGCCTCAATTCCTGTAAAGGTGCTTCACTGGCAGCCCAAACAAGTTCCCTAGAGGAGTCTCCTGGACTGAGGGGCCTTTGAGCTTTAGCAAAACAGCCCAATGAGAAAAAAAACAGGTAGTATTGCAAAGATGGATTTGATAAAGGTGGGCAGAGCACAGGGGAGGCATGAGGTGCTGGTTGTCAGCTTTTATGTGTAGCTGAGTTCTATGTCTTTAGACAAGACTTAATCTTTTCTATAAACAAATAACACATTCATTTACATGAATAATCTGCATTTCTTATGCAAATCATTTCCCTGCTGCTGTGTCTACTGAGAATAATATTCAGTATAATTACCACATTTATTTAGTGAATCTATTTACACAGGGTAGCTCTCTGTCCATGAATGCTCTGCACCAGAGGGGCCCAAAGACCAACAGGGGAGCCCAAGCTGCCACTCATGTGCACTCTCCACTTTCTATTTTCGTTCTGCTAAAGCATTTGGGGACTGTTTGGGATGTCTCAGGGAGAGGAGAAGGATGTCAGCATCCCACCTCCAACCCAGGGACAGCACCAGCTGCTGATGGCAGGCAGCTCTCCCCTGCTCACCAGCCTGCTGTTGGAGCTCAAGGTAACTAATGAGGCAAGGCACTTGGAATAATAACTTTCCTTTGGGTATAAGGCTATCTTAATTTTTGTGTGTGTGTTTAAGTTGGTAATTGCCATGGAGTTTGAAAATCTTCCAGGTTTTACCACTCTTAATTACATCCTCATGCATATGCATCATCTGCTTTGTGCTCTCATTACAGCGAGGAGATCAGAACCTGAAACGTTGGAGCTGTTGCCTCCAATTATCTCCCAGACACAGGACTAGGTGTGAAAAATCTTCTCCTGTGCAGGACAGCCCAAGCTGTTTGGAGTACAGCTTGCTGCCCAGAGCACATTTTGCTCTGTGCAGTGGAATCAAGATGCATTTCTTCCTTGGTGTGGCTCCTACCTGGGATGTCCCCTAGCTCACAGCACCAGCTGTTGAAATGCCTGTGCAGGGGAAGTTGTACAGTGGCCTAATGGAAAAAGATCTCTAGTTTCTAGGACCCTGATTGCCTCTTTACCTGCTCTGTTTGCCTCTATTGATCGTTCTGGATCAACAAGGGCCTCTGGGACTAACAAATTCTAACAGGTTTGAATGCATTAATGAGGTGTTATGCAGGGAAGGAAGAATAATGCTGTTGGGTTTCCAACTTGCTCTTGCTCAATAACAGCAGAACAAATGTGTGCAATTAAACATTACTTTGTTTTCTAAACAGCAGCCTTGAAATTTTGTCCTACTAGCAGGGAAATCAAGCTGCTGCTTTATGTTCTCAGCAACAGCAATGATGTGGGGATGGGAAATGAGATGCTAATGCACCCGAGCATGTTCAGGATAGAACATTGTTCCCTTGTAGGTAGGCAGGATTTGTAGCACTGTGTTTTCCTGCAGGGAATCACAGTGGATCCCATGAAAAGATTGACATGGAACAAGCACAGACCTTGATATTATGCACTCTCTCCTCTTCAAGATGTGGGCTTACTTGTTAGACCCTTAGAGCTTTTGTGTTGAGAGCAGGAGTCTGCCTGTTCAAATACAAATCACTCCCTCTTTATACTTGAAACACTGGATTGGATCTGGAAGAAATGTCTGTTCCTGGATACTTCACCTCAAGGATGGGATTGAAAGCCTAAGAGGTTGGGTGGTGTGTGGCTCACTCCCTTGGGTCTCTCAGGAGAAAGGAGGGATAAACCATCAAGAATTTTTTTCTAGGAGGAAGACGAGGGTAAAACTTTTCATCCAGCTGTGAAAACACTTCTTCCCACAGAATGCCTGGTGCAATATTACATATTGCCAGCTGTGTTAATAGATGCCTAAAGCCCAGTTGGCATCAGGCCACACTTACATATCACAGGAGTATAGATTTGGCTCTGAAGTCTCCTTAACACCTGCACACAAAAGGACAGAGGCATTAAAGGTGCTTTAAGGACAAAGTTTTTTGTGTTCTCTCACCCACCACCTGACTTGTTCTCTATTCACCTTACAGGCTCAGCTGCTGCTGGTGCCACCTGTGCTACAACTTGGTCCATGAAGCTGCTGCCTTTTGTCTCAAATGCTCTTCTGTGGCCACTTGCAGTGGCTGCCACTGGTTGCTGATGCAGTGACCTGGAGCCAGACAGCTTCCCCCTGAGCAAAACACTGAAAAGCAGGCTGTGGGATCAGCAGCCATCACTTATCTGTGGGGTTTTCCCAGAAAATGACTGTGTTGGGGAGCATCAGGCAAGACTGTCAACTACCAGAGATATCTGGAGCCAGGCAGGACCTAGAAAACTTCACTCTGCTGTAGCAATAAGCTACACAAAAGCAGGGAAGGTCAAAAGCAACTAGTGAACAGTACTGAAGGTGATCACAGTGAAGAGAACTGGCAAAAAATTCTGTTCTTGTGCTCCCTAATATGCCCCCGACCACCTGCTGAAGTGTCAGTGTCAATGTCTCCCTTCAGATCTCCCCATGCTCTGTCCCCAGCTCCCACTTTGACCCCTGAAGCTGCTAGGGGTTAGTAAAGATGTTGCACCTAACCCAGAAAAACCTGTGTTTCATCAAATGGAGGCAGAGGCTGGGAAGAATGTGAATTAAACACAAGTGCAAGTGTGTGGCCATCTGATTGCAGCTGTAGAGATGCAAGATAAAACACCTTGTAGGTAGAATTCCCCTCCCTCTCCTTCAGTCTTTGCCTTTGACTCAGGGGTGAGGGAGCTGAGCACTGAGCATCTGTTGGTGCACCACAAACTGGGTTGCAGGTGGAAGGCTGACTTGGAGGAACTGCAGGCAAACTCTGGATGTGTGCTGGTGCCCTTCTCAGGGGACAGCTTGTGTTCCTGCAGCTGACTTGATGAGAACTTCAATTAACAAATGCTATTAAAGGAGCTCTCCTCTTTATTTTTTATTTTTTTAATGCATAGCATTTCCTGACAGCTTAAACCTTTAATTAACTGAAGATGCCATCGTGGAAAGTTTTGCTAGAGAAGAATGCTTGTGGTTTAATTAAAAAGGAAAAAAGATTTTTTATTTTTTATTTTTTACAGTTACTGAAAAAGATCTGCTTGCAACTCCAAGAGTGGCAAAGAGCCTGTGGAAGAATTCCTCCATTTCCCTTTCTGATTGCAGCAGTGTGTGAGGAGGTGGAGAGTGGTATCACTGCCCAAAGGGAGAAGGTAAGTGCTTCACAACTTCATGTTTGAACCTCCAGTTTAGGCTGCAGATGTAGGACAATCTACAGGTCTGCTACCTGTAGAGTGAGACAACTACAGCTAGGAACCAACAGCTCCCCATGCAGCAGCACACCACAGGGCCAAGGCATGACAGTGCTAAGTGCTGCAGAGTGGTGGGAACTTCATGGCAAAGCAAAAAACTCTCTTTGCTTCTTGCATGGGACTTGCTGGCTTCTCTTCTTCTCCCTGTGTTCCCTGGAATAGACCTTGGGACCTGGAGGCTTTTTGAACAGCTGCAGGTCCAAAAAGGGATTTTTGTTCCTGTATTAAATATAAACCTGGAAGAGTTGCTGGCATGCCCAGGGGTGGAGCTGTGCTTCAAATGTGAACAGTCAAGTAGCAAATGGTTTCCAAGTCAGCTCCTGGGGGCAGGTCTGGGCTGTTGGGGTGGTGTCTGGGACAAGGGCATGTGTTGGCTTGCTCTCCTGGAAGGCCTGCACCCAGGCTGGCACCTCAGCTGCTGGGTGACAAGGGACAGCTGGGCTCCTTGTGAAAGATGCCAATGCTCAGCACTTTGCCAGAACAGCTATTTGGGAGGAGCTTGATGTGCTCTCTGCTGGCCCTGCCAGTGTGGTTAGATTCAGTAAGTGTAGCACATTCTCTCCCAGAACCAGCAGTGAGAGGCTGCTCCAAGGCACTGGCTGTAGCAAATCCTTCCCCTTGTCCTAGAAGCCCCTTTTCAGCCAGAGCTCAGTGGGGTTTCTCCATTGTAGTTACCTGTGATGTTCAGCTGTGACCCCTCAAGTTGAGGATAGATTTTGGTCCTTTCCTCTGATCACTTCTAACAGTTTAAGCCCCTTCCACTTTTTCCCACCCCACTTTTTTTTCTGTACATTATTTGTCATCCTTTTGGAAAGAAAATATATTGCTTCCCCCCCACTCCCCCCCATGTAAATGGTATATTGGATGTGATCTGAACTCAAACCCAGGAGTGGTTCTGGTAAAAGCTGTACTGAAGCAGTGCCCAGCTGGTTTGTAAACCCTGTTGTGCTGAAATTCCCTTGAAATGTGCTTAACAAATGCCCTTGAAATAGGAAGGACAGAGCTACTTTCTCTCTCCCACTCTGTTCCTCAAGGCAGGACCTTGAAGAGCTATTGCCTGAGGCTGTGATTATGAAGAGTTCCCCTTCCACTCAGAAATAACACCCTATTGCATCAACTTTCATCAACTCCACAATGTCAATATCTACCAGTGCTAAACACCCATTTGCTGGCCTGTTTTTCTGTCTGTGGGCATACTGCTGGCCTTAAATTTTGCTCTCTTGGAAGCACATAGCATGTTATAATCTCACTTGTGAAGCACCTGAGATTGGCAGATGGAAAAATAAGAAGGATGGGGAAGATACAGGTATCAATAATACAGCAGAAGGCTTTTTATTGCTATGGTTTTAATAGAATTGCAGTAGGATTTATATACAAGTCTCAAAGTCTGGGACTTCAAATAACTCTGAACCTACAGATTTGTGCTCTTGCTTTATTCTGTCACCATCTTCTGCTCCATATATTCTCTGTCCTAGCACACACACACGCCATGGAGAGAAACATCCTTGGAGATCACATGCCTTGCTCCTCAAAACTCCTGGCTCATCCCAGGACTGCTCCAGCAGGCAGGGACTGGTCCAGTGTCACCTTCCTCTGGTGTAAAGGCAGTGCCAGTGGGGAAGAGTGGAGCCCCTGCCTGTTATCTCTGCCGGGCACAGCAGGTTATTCATCAGAGTGCCGAGCCCTGCCAATAAAGCTTTCCCTCAGCAGAGGGAGTTGTTTCTCAAGGTAATAAGTAAGATAGCATTATCTGATTGCATTTTTGTCAGGTCCGTCCTATTTATTACCTTACCTGTAATCTAATTTGTAATGTATTTCCCTGGTATTTTCTCGATTTCCCCCCCCTGTATTTTGTAATAACTTCTGCTGAAAGTCTGACCTACCAGGAAAAAAAAAAGGACAAGGTTTTTAATCCAGCTTTGAGTGATAACACCCCCCAGGTGCCTTTATCTGGAAAAGCTCTCCTGACATGGAGAGAGGCCTGGGAGGAAAAGCTCAGCACCCTCTGCAAGTTTGACAGGGGCAATGCTGCAGAACAGCAGCCAAGGTCACTTTTCCCCAGCCAGGAAAATATCAGCAGCTACTTTCTACTCAAATTATTTTATTTATTTTTTTTTTTTAGCCATTCCTGCTCCAAAGGAGAGGTGGCAACCAGCCTGTGCCAAAAGCTGGGGTGGGCATCAGATAAGAAGACAGCTATAAGCCATGGGAAAAGCTACCACTGATGTTCTTCAGCAGCTGAAACATGCTCAGGTACTTCACCTTAGCCTTGAGGAGCAGGTAGAGCACAAAGCAACAGTTTGGGGCCACCTCACCTGCAGGTCCCCTTTAATTTGGGTAGAGATGTCTCGTGGTGGCCCAGCTACCTCCAGCACAGGGCTAAGGAAGGTTAAGAGGTGTGACAAATGGGCACACCATGGGAAGAGGAGGCATTTTTGGACTCAAGAGGGCTTTCCACGTGATGCCAGTCTGGTGGCTCCCCGTGGCACAGAAGCTTCTCCCAATCTTCCCACCTGATTAGTTCTCCTCCTGCTTGGCTGTGCTGCTGCTGTTGCCCTGAGTTCAGCCTAAGCCTGCCTGCTAGACCTGGATTTCATGGTGCTGGTGAAGGTGTTTCAAAGTCAGATGGCTTTAAAACAAAAAAAGAGGACTGTCCCTTTTTGTGGATGTTAATGACATTTTTATCTGGGCATCTTTCTGTGAATGGTGGGTCTGAGAAGTGTGGATTATGTTAGGGGAGAAGGGCTTACTGAGCCCTGGAAATAAATCAGAGGAGGACAGAGGATGAAGATCACAAATGATAAATTAGCAAGTGCCAGAAAACAACTGCAGAAAAGAATAAAACCAGGAAGGAGTGTGTGGGAAATGCACAGAGAGGTTGTTTACAACACGCACATTGGACTTCCCAGCATTTGACATCTTATCTCCAATTTATTCCATATGCCACTTTCTGCATGGATTCCTGTTTTTATGGGGCTGGTTCTATAGCTTTTGTACTAACACGAATGACTCACATCTGCTCCAATACTTCATTTATCCTCTGATGCCTTCTGCAGGGGATCGTTCAGCCCATGCAATACTTGTTGGAGGAGCAGCAAGTCAGGTGAGCAGGGGCAGGGTGAGGCAGCTCTTGCCTGGAGTCCTACTCGCTCGTTTCCCCTCCACACACACCCCCCCTGTTAGCAACCTCTGTGACTCCCACTTCAGCTGCTCTGTGTAGAAAGGGCTGCGTGTGGGGCCAGCAGGTAACCCCCCCCCGGGACAGGGATGGATGGTGGCTGACAGCCATCCCCAGAGGACCACAGCCCGGCACTGAGCTGCTCCCGGCATAACAACAGCTGATGATTATGATTTTATTTTTCAAGTGCTCTTGACAGCTCCGGAGACTCGCATCTTCTCTTCCAAATCCAGTAATTAAATTCCCCCCACCTGAATTCCAACCCCCCCCCCCCCCCCGCTGTTTCAATTGGACAAATTAATCTTCCCGTCATGTCTGAGTCTCCTCTGTGTGTTGTCCAACGGTGGCCTCTCCTCGCCCCGCAGCTCGGCAAGGACCGAGATGGGAACCGGGACCGGCCGGGGCCAACTTCCCACGGCTCTGCCCGGCCCCGCTCCTCCTTGAGCGCTGAGAAGCGACCTGGCCCCACGCAAGATGCGTGTGTGGAGAGAGAGACAGGGGTCACACTGCGGGTCACACCCCACATCCTACCCCAAGCGATGCTCCCGCTGTCTCCATCCCCGGGCAACGCGGTGAGGTTCTCGGCGGAACGGGCAGGGCAGGGACGATGCTCCCCCGGAGAGCCTGGGGTGCCAACCCGACTCTCTCCGCTCAGCACCATCCCTCGGCGAGCAGCTCCAACCATTCCCCCCCGCCTTCCTCCCAGCACCTCCTCCTCTGCCTCCTCCCCTCCCCTGCAGAGCACGCACAGCCCGGGACTCGCATCGCCTGCTCCGAGGCAGGCGGGCGGGCGAAACCCTCCTCCTCCCCTTCCTAACCCGGCTCCCGCTGCTCTCCCAGGCACCCACCGCCCTCCCCTACCCCTCTCCTCTCTCCTTCATCCCCTCCAGCCGGACTTTTCCCACCTCTCCCGAGGATGAGGCGGCCGACGCGGCGGCTGGTGCTGTCTGTGCTGGGGGTGCTGTGGCTCGCCGCCCTCCTCCTCTTCTTCTTCGGGGCGAGGAAGAAGTTGGAGGCGGCGGGAGCAGAAGGGAACACGCCGGAGGTAAGGAGGGGGCAGTGGGGCCGGGCAGGGCGGGCTGGGCGCGCTGCCGCCCGGGGAAAGTTCCCGGTGCTTTTCGTATGCCCCCCCTTCGCTCTCCCTGGAAAGTTTTCGCACCAGTTCTGTGCCCTCAGGGGGTTGCGTACCAGACCCTTCCCTTGCTCCAGGTCCCTTTGGGAAGCGCTATTCCCAGCCGTGTGCCCCCTGCCCCGCTTGCCTTCGGGGCTCCCCGAGCCGCGGGTGCCCCGCCGGGGGTGGCAGAGGAGCCGGAGGGACCCGCACTCTGCCCCGCCGGGACCCGCACTCTGCCCCGCCACCAACTTTAGGTCCCCAGGGAGAAACGAAGCGTGTGGTTTGTGCCACGAGTGGGGAACGAGCCGATTCCTTTCCCCGTGGGGTCGTTGTGGTGTTTCCGAGCCCGCTCCCGGGGGCGGGATGGAGATGGGGAGCAGCCGGTCCGTGCTTGAGGCACGTCGGCTGGTGGAGATGCAGGGGCATCAGGCGGGTGAAATCACCGGGGCTTTTAATTCCTGCTTTTTTTTTTGTGGGTGTTGGCCTGTAAGCCCCAGCCCAGGCTGGCAGATGGGTGCGTTTGCAATCGCGTGTTTTCTGCGCCGCGTTTGAGTCCCCCGGAGCGACGGGGATGTGCAGAGCATCCCGCTCGGCACCGGGACCGAAAGCGAGGAGGCAGGGAAAAAAAAACCCAGGGAAGCTGCAAGCAGCTTCTCTTGAACAAGTTCCCATCATCTCCTCTCGGAACAGCCTGAGTTTAGCTGAGGGTTTACTTTCCAGAGGACAGATGCACCTCCTAGTAGTTGTAAATCTTGAATAAATTAATCGGGGTTAGAGCCCAGGTCCTGAAAATCAAGGGTTTGATTTTCCTGAGACGAAGGGTTATTGGGGCAGAGGAGAGCTGGGAATGCTCAGCCCCTTTTATTTTTTTCCCACTGATGATTCTCAGCTGAACGTTTGGCCAGTGACATATGGCAACTCTACATCTTGGCCAGGTCTTTAGAGAGTCTCATACATGTGTCACCTCTGCAATTGAATTAATGACCTGATTGGGGAAAAAAAAAAAAGAGCACACAAAGCTTACTTTGATTTTTTTTATCCCGAGGAATTATTGGTTTTCCATGGTTTTTTTTGAATAAAAATGATTGAGGAGGGTTTTTTCAGGCTTTCAGAAATCTTTCAGTCTTAGCAGAGAGTAACAAATCTATGCAATTTCAGGCCCCAAAATAAAAATAAATAAAATATTTATTTATTGAAGCAGGGGAAAGCAATATATCACTGCAAACAGAGTTAGGAGACAAGCTCTTTCTCAACCAGAACTATGCTTTGGTGGCAGTGGGTTTCCATCAGAACTCTTAAAAATCTCTAAAGACCACCTCCCAGTTTCACTTGAGCTCCTGTGTTCTGGAAAAAGAATTTTGCTCCTCTCATAGCACCAGCTGCAGCTCAGGTGCTGCCATTTTGCAGCCCACATTGGCTCTCCACTCCTGTCTCCCCACCCTGAGGTGCAGGTTGCTGTTTAGGGGCCACACTGGGCTCCATAGCTGGCCAGGTGAACTTCTCCCAGCAGGATCAGGCCCTGAGTTTCCAAGCTGCAACTGCCAAGTTGCCATAACTCCAGCAATTTGACTGCTAAAATTGCCTCTCATTCATTTCCCCTGAATTTTCCATCACAACAGTTACATCCCCTTGAGATCCATAGAGTGCAGATATTTTTTCTCTTTTTTTTTTTTTTTTAATGCATTACATTTTTTAGCCTTGGAAACTGCTTTTTTTTTTTTTTTTTTTTTTTTTT